>JAODAL010054909.1:0-24317 GCA_025379985.1 Phyllomedusa bahiana | reverse complement strand
TGTACGGGGGAAACCCCCATAGAACAGAATGGGGGAACACAGCCCCTCCCCCTGTATTGAAAAACTCCAAAAGAAAAAGGAATGGAGAACAAAAGCGCCCCCCTGTACTGGGAATCCCATAGAACAGAATGGAAAACACAGTTTTTCCCCCTGTGGGGGGAAACTGATTTAGGGGGGAAATTGGAACCACCCTTTTCCCCTTACTGGAACTCCATAGAACTAAAAGGGAAAAACACAGCGCTCCCCTGTACTGGGAACCCCCAAATAGAACAGAAGGGGAGAGAACACAGGCCCCCCGTACGGGGAACTCCCATAAAAACAAAATTTGGAGAAAATAGCACTCCCTGTACTGTGAACCCCCAATAGAACAGAATGGAAAGAACCCCCGGCACTCTCCTGTATTGAAAATCCTTAAAAAGAGAATGGAAAAACACAGCGCCCCCCCTTTTACGGGGAACTCCCATAGAACAAATGGAAAACCACAGCGCCCCCCTGTACGGGGAACTCCCTAGAAACAAAAAAGGGAACACACCCGCCCCCCCTGTACGGGAACTCCTTTAGAACAAAAAGGGAAAAGAAACACGGGCTTTCCCTTGTACTGGGATCTCCCAAAAGAAAAGTGGAGAACACAGCACCCCCCTTGTACGGGGAACTCCCAAAAACAGAAGGCTTATTTTGTGCCAAGAAGGAAAGGATCTTCACAAATTTTGGGCAAGTTTCAAAAATACTTAAAGGGTCCGTGAGGTGAGACCCACATCTGTCAGACTTTGATTGACTATATTATTATTATTATTTATTTTAGTGTGACATTGATCCCAGGGAGCTGTACATGCCGGGGGGTGGGGGTTACATACATAACATAAGTCAAACAAGTGCAAGGGTGCGTTTAATGACCCCGCCCAAACCCCCAAAACCAAAGGGAAAGGGGTCACAGTTAGGGAAAGGGCTTAAAAAACGGGGAAAAAAAAAGTTGATTTGGGAATTTGATTAAACCCTGAACCGGGGGGCCAAATCTGTTTTAAACACGGGGGAGCAATGTGAACCCTAGTTTTCCTTTCTTAGGGGTTGTCTCATTACATTGATGCATCTCACCTCAGTCCTGTTTTTTTGGGGTTTTCATTTTGAATTTCAGGGGCTGTTTACTGGTTTTCCACTAGGTTGCGAAAGAACCCAAGGTCGGGTTTAAGCTATAAAACCAGTGCTGGCTCCCATATCAGGAGAGTTAAAACAGGTCTGTAGCTAAAGAAACCCATGCTGGCTGCAAAATCGGGGAGGATTAAAACAGGTCTGTAGCTTTAGAAACCAGTGCTGGCGGGCCTATGAGGAGGGGTTTTGAACAAAATTTTTTGGTAGCTATAAAAACCCGTGCGGACCCTATCAGGAGGATTGAACAAGTCTTTTAGTTTTGGGCGACCAGGGGCTGGCAGCCTATGAGGAGGATTGAACGGGTCTTTTTGCTATAGGACCATGCTGGCAGCCTTTTTCAGGAAAGATTAAAAAGGCCCTGAAAGCTAAAAACCACCCAGTGCTGGCAGCCTATCGGGAGAGATTAAACCCAGGTTTTTGCAATAGCAACCATTGCGGCACCCTTTTCGGGAAAAAATTGAAAAGGTTTTGTAGCTAAAACAACCAGGGGCGGGCGGGCCTTTTCGGGAAGATTGAACAGGTCCCCCAGTTATAGCAACCATTGCTGGCCCCTATCAAAAATTAAAACTGGTCAGTACTATACAACCAGTGCTGGCAGCCTAGCAGGGAAGATAAAACAAAATTTTGTAGCTATAGCAACCAGGGCTGGCAGCCTAAAAAGGAAAGAAAAATAAAACAGTTTCTGTGGGCTATAGAAACCCCATTGCTGGCAGCCTATCATGAAGTTTTAAAAAGGCCCTGAAGCAATAGCAACCAGTGCGGGCAGCCTATCAGGAGAGACGGGAACAGTTTAAACTAAATCAACCAGCACTGGCAGCCTACCCGGAAGAAAATTGAACGGGCCCTGTACTATAGCACCAAAAGGAGCAAAATCGGGCCCCATAAAAAAGGGGGGGAAATACTAAAAAAATTTTGGGAAAACTTTTTAATGGACACATTTTTGCAAAGTGATTTTTGTCTTTTAAGGGGGAAAACTTTTTAAAAACATAAAAAGAAACCCAACCCCCTGGTGAGACAACCCCTTTAAATTATCCCCTACCCCCCCACCCCCGGCTGTTTTCCCATAACCCCGGGTTCCCCCCTCCTCCTGTGCAATTCTTTGATTTACCCAGCCCATTTTTAAATTTTTAAACATTTTTTTTATCAAAAATCAGAAAGTCCTTGATCTTTAGCTTTCGCCTGCTGCCTGCAGGAGCGGATTACTGCACCGTGGATACAGCGGCCGCGCCGGACGGGGAGGAGGTTAATTAGAAGGAAAATGTTATGACAGCAGAAAATCTGAACCAGAGGAGGAAAAAAATTATTTAGCTGGTGTTTTTTTTCAATTTTATTTTAGTAAATTTGTCAGAGTGATAGATTTGTCTCTAAAAAATGTCTATTCTTATCCATGGATCGCCGGAGGGTCCCCTCACCGGAAAGTGTGAGCCCTCAGAAATCTTCAATCTTCCAGGAACTGAGAGTAAGCATTAAAGCCGCGGCGCCCCCCGGGGGTCAGTGATTTATAAGAAATAATAGACTGACATTTCTAAGGCAAGAAGAAATATCAATATTCTGTTACTTATGTGATTCCTCCGCTTCATGTCAAGACACAAAGGTCATTGCTATCAATTGTGAATATTACAGATCAATAGAGATATGAAAAGTCACAACACATCACCGAGAGCAGATCAAACGGGAAAGCAATCACATACTCAATGGTGTGAGGGGAAAACAATCCAGAAAATCCAATCCAATCATAGGAAAATGTTACAGTATTATAGTAGTTATATTCCTGTACATAAGGGCACTATTATAGTAATTATATTCTTGTACATAGTAGGCAGTATTATAGTAGTTATATTCCTGTACATAGGAGCAG
Source organism: Phyllomedusa bahiana (assembly GCA_025379985.1). Lineage (NCBI taxonomy): Eukaryota > Metazoa > Chordata > Amphibia > Anura > Hylidae > Phyllomedusa > Phyllomedusa bahiana. The sequence continues at coordinate 21,313 of JAODAL010054909.1, read as the reverse complement.
TATTATAGTAGTTATATTCTTATACATAGGAGCAGTATTATAGTAGTATATTTTCTAACATAGGAGCAGTATTTTTAGTAGTTTATTCTTGTATATAGAAGGACAGTATTATAGTAGTTATATTCTTGTACATAGTAGGCAGTATTATAGTAGTTATATTCTTGTACATAGGAGCAGTATTATAGTAGTTATATTCTTGTACATAGGGAGCAGTATTATAGTAGTTATATTCTTATACATAGGGGCAGTATTATAGTAGTTATATTCTTGTACATAGGGGCAGTATTATAGTAGTTATATTCTTGTACATAGGGGCAGTATTATAGTAGTTATATTCTTGTACATAGGGGCAGTATTATAGTAGTTATATTCTTTTACATAGGGGGCAGTATTATAGTAGTTATATTCTTGTACATAGGGGGGCAGTATTATAGTAGTTATATTTTATTTACATAGGAGCAGTATTATAGTAGTTATATTCTTGTACATAAGGAGCAGTATTATAGTAGTTATATTCTTGTACATAGGGGCAGTATTATAGTAGTTATATTCTTGTATTGGGGGCAGTATTATAGTAGTTATTTTTCTTGTCTAATTTGGAGGCAATATTATAGTAGTCTATATTCTTGTATATAGGGGCAGTATTATTTGTAGTTTATATTCTTGTATATAGAGGACAGTATTATAGTGTTATATTCTTGTCATAGGGGCAAATTTATAGTAGTTATATTCTTTTACATAGGGCAGTATTATAGTAGTTATATTCTTGTATATAGAGGACAGTATTATAGTAGTTATATTCTTGTACATAGGAGGCAGTATTATAGTAGTTATATCCTTGTACATAGGAGGCAGTATTATAGTAGTTATATTCTTGTACATAGGAGGCAGTATTATAGTAGTTATATTCTTGTACATAGGGAGCAGTATTATAGTAGTTATATTCTTGTACATAGGGGCAGTATGATAGTAGTTATATTCTTGTACATAGAGGTGATATTATAGTAGTTATATTCTTGTACATAGGGAGCAGTGTTCTAGTAGTTCTATTCTTGTACATAGTAGCATTGTTATTTTAGTTATATTGTTGTTCATAGTAGCAGAATTATAGTAGTTATATTCTTGTAAATAGGGGGCAGTATTATAGTAGTTATATTCTTGTACATAGGGCTAGTATTATAGTTTGTTATTTCTTGTACATAGGAGGCAGCATTATTGTAGTTATATTCTTGTACATAGGGGCAGTATTATAGTGTTATATTCTTGTACATAGGAGCAGTATTATAGTAGTTATATTCTTGTACATAGGGGCAGTATTATAGTAGTTATATTCTTGTACATAGGAGCAGTATTATAGTAGTTATATTCTTGTACATAGGGGCAGTATTATAGTAGTTATTTTCTTGTACATAGGGGGCGGTATTATAGTGTTATATTCTTGGTACATAGGGGGCAGTATCATAGTAGTTATATTCTTGTTACATAGGGGCAGTATTATAGTAGTTTATTCTTGTACATAGGAGCAGTATTATAGTAGTTATATTCTTGTAATAGGGGCATATTATAGTTGTTATATTCTTGTACATAGGAGCAGTATTATAGTAGTTATATTCTGTACATAGGTGCAGTATTATAGTAGTTATATTCTTGTACATAGGAGCAGTATTATAGTAGTTATATTCTTGTACATAGAGAACAGTATTATAGTAGTTATTTTCTTGTACATAGGGGCAGTGTTATAGTAGTTATATTCTTGTACATAGGAGCAGTATTATAGTAGTTATATTCTTGTAGAAAGGAGGCAGTATTACAGTAGTTATATTCTTGTACATAGCGAGCAGTATTATAGTACAAACAAGTAAAATGAAAGATATATCAGCTCACCCGATCCTCAGATAGGTCCATTGGAGTCAAGGTTAATGGATTAAAACTGAAACTGTAGAACCACCTATAGCCTGAACAGGAAGTAGAAGCCTGAAACTGTTGAACTGCCTATAACCTAAACAGGATATGTGTGCCTAAAGCTGTAGGACCATCATCATCCAGAACAGGAAATGTGAGAGTGAAGCTGTAAAACTGCCCACATTCTGACCAGGAAGTGAGAGCCAGAAATTGTAGAACTCCCCACAGTCTGAACAGAAAGTAGGAGCCTTAAGCTGTAGAACCATCCAAAGCCTAAGCAGGAAATGGGAGCCTGAAGCTGTAGAAACCACCCACAGCCTGAACAGGAAGTGGGAGCCTAAATCTGTAGAACCTACCATAGCCGTGCCAGGAAGTGGGAGCCTGAGAATGTAAAACCTCCCACATTTTGACCAGGAAGTGAGAGCCTGAAGCTGTAGAACCGTCCAGAGCCTGAAAAGGAAGTGGTAGCCTGAAGCTGTAGAACTGCCCACAGCGTTACCAGGAAGTGGGAGCCTTAAGCTGTAGAACCACCCACAGCCTGCACAGGAAGTAGGAGCCTGAAGATGTAGAACCACCCATAGCATGAGGTGGGAGCCTGAAGTTGTAGAATCTCCCACAGCTTGAGAAGAAAGTGGGAGCCTGAAGCTGGTTGCAAAGAGAATGTTCTGTGAAACAGCATGGTGAGAGCAACCCTTTAAGTCTTTGTCTGACTTGCAGTCACGAATGTCTACCAGGACCGACATCTTTGTTGCCTCTTTAGAGATCTTGCTTAATTTTTCTTTATTAGGAGAAAGAAGATTATTGAAAAGGAAACAAATATTGTCTCACTGAATATAATAACTCTAGTAACTGGATTTAGAACATAAAATCTAGAAAATTTTCAGGACATTTTCGGAATTGACGTGTGACAGACATTCCCAGTGCGGCTGTGATCTCCGGGCTCCGCCGCCGCCATGAGATGAATATTCATAGTGAGAGGATTTGTGCTCGTCTCTGTGAGCTGTAATCAAGCACGAGATGGAGAAGTGCGAAAACATATTCAGTGTCGAAAAGCAATTTATTGCAGAAATTCTCCTCTGCTCCTCGATGGCTTCTCATTATTAAATATACCTATTGGCAAACAGGCCTCCAGAGATCTTATTAAAATAATGGACTCCACTTAAAAAGGAAAATAGTTTTTCTAGCCATGAGCCATTAAGGGAGAGCAGTTATCTGAAGGAGAGGTACAACACATAGCAGAGAGAGGACATTGCTGCTGATGGTGGATACTGCTGGCCAGGAAACATGGCGGCTCATGGTGGATACTGCCGGCCAGGAAACATGGCGGCTGATGGTGGATACTGCCGGCCAGGAAACATGGTGGCTGATGGTGGATACTGCCGGCCAGGAAACATTGCTGCTGATGGTGGATAATGCCGGCCAGGAAACATTGCGACTGATGGTGGATACTGCCGGCCAGGAAACATTGCGGCTGATGGTGGATACTGCCGGCCAGGAAACATGGCGGCTGATGGTGGATACTGCCGGCCAGGAAACATTGCTGCTGATGGTGGATACTGCCGGCCAGGAAACATTGCGGCTGATGGTGGATACTGCGGCCCAGGAAACATGGCGGCTGATGGTGGATACTGCCTGCCAGGAAACATGGCGGCTGATGGTGGATACTGTCGGCCAGGAAACATGGCGGCTGATGGTGGTTACTGCCAGCCAGGAAACATTGCGGCTGATGGTAGATACTGCCGGCCAGGAAACATTGCGGCTGATGGTGGATACTGCCGGCCAGGAAACATGGCGGCTGATGGTGGATACTGCCGGCCAGGAAACATTGCGGCTGATGGTGGATACTGCCGGCCAGGAAACATTGCGGCTGATGGTGGATACTGCCGGCCAGGAAACATTGCGGCTGATGGTGGATACTGCCGGCCAGGAAACATTGCTGCTGATGGTGGATACTGCCGGCCAGGAAACATGGCGGCTGAGGGTGGATACGGCCGGCCAGGAACCATTGCCGCTGATGGTGTCTACTGCCGGCCACGAAACATTGGGGCTGATGGTGGATACTGCCGGCCAGGAAACATTGCTGCTGATGGTGGAGCACTGCCGGCCAGAAAACATGGCGGCTGATGGTGGAGCACTGCCGGCCAGGAAACATTGCTGCTGATGGTGGATACTGCCGGCCAGGAAACATGTCGGCTGATGGTGGATACTGCCGGCCAGGAAACATGGCGGCTGATGGTGGATAATGCCGGCCAGGAAACATGCGACTGATGGTGGATACTGCCGGCCAGGAAACATGGCGGCTGATGGTGGATACTGCCGGCCAGGAAACATTGCGGCTGATGGTGGATACTGCGGGCCAGGAAACATTGCGGCTGATGGTGGATACTGCCGGCCAGGAAACATTGCGGCTGATGGTGGATACTGCCGGCCAGGAAACATTGCGGCTGGTGGTGGATACTGCCAGCCAGGAAACATTGCGACTGATGGTGGATCCTGCCGGCCAGGAAACATTGCTGCTGATGGTGGAAACTGCCGGCCAGGAAACATTGCTGCTGATGGTGGATACTGCCGTCCAGGAAACATTGCTGCTGATGGTGGATACTGCCGGCCAGGAAACATTGCGGCTGATGGTGGAGCACTGCCGGCCAGGAAACATTGCTGCTGATGGTGGATACTGCTGGCCAGGAACATTGTGTGGCTTATGGTGGATACTGCCAGCCAGGAAACATTGTGGCTTATGGTGGATACTGCTGGCCAGGAAACATGGCGGCTGATGGTGGTACTGCCGGCCAGGAAACATTGCTGCTGATTATGGATACTGCCGGCCAGGAAACATGGCGGCTGATGGTTGATACTGCCGGCCAGGAAACATTGCGGCTGATGGTGGATACTGCCGGCCAGGAAACATTGCTGCTGGTGGTGGATACTGCTGGCCAGGAAACATTGTGGCTTATGGTGGATACTGCCAGCCAGGAAACATTGTGGCTTATGGTGGATACTGCTGGCCAGGAAACATGGCGGCTGATGGTGGATACTGCCGGCCAGGAAACATTGCTGCTGATTATGGATACTGCTGGCCAGGAAACATGGCGGCTGATGGTTGATACTGCCGGCCAGGAAACATTGCGGCTGATGGTGGATACTGCAGGCCAGGAAACATTGCTGCTGGTGGTGGATACTGCCGGCCAGGAAACATTGAGATTGATGGTGGATACTGCCGGCCAGGAAACATTGCGGCTGATGTTGGATACTGCCGGCCAGGAAACATTGCTGCTGGTGGTGGATACTGCCGGCCAGGAAACATTGAGATTGGTGGTGGATACTGCCAGCCAGGAAACATTGCGGCTGATGGTGTATACTGCAAGCCAGGAAACATGGCGGCTGATGGTGGATACTGCCGGCCAGGAAACATGGCGGCTGGTGGTGGATACTGCCGGCCAGGAAACCTTGCTGCTGAAGGTGGATACTGCTGGCCAGGAAACATTGCTGCTGATGGAGCACTGCCGGCCAGGAAACTTTGCTGCTGATGGTGGATACTGCCGGCCAGGAAACATGGCGGCTGATGGTGGATACTGCCGGCCAGGAAACATGGCGGCTGATGGTGGATACTGCCGGCCAGGAAACATGGCGGCTGATGGTGGATACTGCCGGCCAGGAAACATTGCGGCTGATGGTGGATACTGCCGGCCAGGAAACATTGCTGCTGATGGTGGATACTGCCGGCCAGGAAACATTGTGGCTGATGGTGGAGCAGTGCCGGCAAGGAAACATGGCGGCTGATGGTGGATACTGCAGGCCAGGAAACATTGCGGCTTATGGTGGAGCCGGGCCGGCCGGGAAACATTGAGGTTGATGGTGGATACTTCCGGCCAAGAAACATTGTGGCTTATGGTGGAGCAGTGCCGGCAAGGAAACATGGCGGCTGATGGTGGAGCACTGCCGGCCAGGAAACATGGCGGCTGATGGTGGAGCACTGCCGGCCAGGAAACATTGCGGCTGATGGTGGATACTGCCGGCCAGGAAACATTGCGGCTGATGGTGGATACTGCCGACCAGGAAATATTGCTGCTGATGGTGGATACTGCCGGCCAGGAAACATTGCTGCTGATGGTGGATACTGCCGGCCAGGAAACATTGCGGCTGATGGTGGATACTGCCGGCCAGGAAACATTGCGATTGATGGTGGATACTGCCAGCCAGGAAACATGTCGGCTGATGGTGGATACTGCCGGCCAGGAAACATTGCGGCTGATGGTGGAGCAGTGCCGGCCAAGAAACATTGTTTGCTGATGGGATACTGCCGGCCTGGAAACATTGGCGCTGATTGGTGGATTACTGCCGGCCAGGAAATATGCGGCTGATGGTGGATTACTGCCGCAGGAAACATTAGCGGCTGATGTGGATGGAAGTGCGGCCAGGAAACATTCCCGTGCGGATGGTGGATATGGCCGGCCAGGAAACATTTGCTGTGATGGTCGAGCACTGCCGGCCAGGAAACATTGCTGTGGTGTGGATACTGCCAGCCAGAAACATTGGCGGCTGATGGTAGGATATCTCTGCCGGCCAGGAAACATTCAGCTGATGGTCTGGATGCACTGCCGGCCAGGAAACATTGTGCTGATGGTGATACTAGCCGGCAGAAACATTGCGGCAGATGGTGGATACTGCCGGCCAGGAAACATTGCGGCTGATGGTGGATACTGCCGGCCAGGAAATATTGCGGCTGATGGTGAAGCTCTGCCGGCCAGGAAGCATGCTGGCTGATGGTGGATACTGCCGGCCAGGAAACATTGCGGCTGATGGTGGATACTGCCGGCCAGGAAACATTGCGGCTGATGGTGGATACTGCCGGCCAGGAAACATGGCGGCTGATGGTGGAGACTGCCGGCCAGGAAACATTGCGGCTGATGGTGGATACTGCCGGCCAGGAAACATTGCGGCTGATGCTGGATCCTGAAGGCCAGGAAACATGGCGGCTGATGGTGGATACTGCCGGCCAGGAAACATTGCTACTGATGGTGGATACTGCCGGCCAGGAAACATGGCGGCTGATGGTGGATACTGCCGGCCAGGAAACCTTGCGGCTGATGGTGGATACTGCCGGCCAGGAAACATTGTGGATAATGGTGGAGCACTGCCGGCCAGGAAACATTGCTGCTGATGGTGGATACTGACGGCCAGGAAACATTGCGGTTGATGGTGGATACTGCCGGCCAGGAAACATTGGGGCTGGTATTGGATACTGTCGGCCAGGCAACATGGCGGCTGATGGTGGTTACTGCTGGCCAGGAAACATTGCGGCTGATGGTGGATACTGCCGGCCAGGAAACATGTCGGCTGATGGTGTATACTGCCGGCCAGGAAACATTGCTGCTGATGGTGGATACTGCCGGCCAGGAAACATTGCTGCTGGTGGTGGATACTGCCGGCCAGGAAATATTGCGGCTGATGGTGGATACTGCAAGCCAGGAAACATTGTGGCTGATGGCGGATACTGCAGGCCAGGAAACATGGCGGCTGATGGTGGATACTGACGGCCAGGAAACATTGCTGCTGATGGTGGATACTGCCGGCCAGGAAACATTGCGGCTGATGGTGGATACTGCTGGCCAGGAAACATTGCTGCTGATGGTGGATATGGCCGGCCAGGAAACATTGCTGCTGATGGTGGATATGGCCGGCCAGGAAACATTGCTGCTGATGGTCGAGCACTGCCGGCCAGGAAACATGGCGGCTGATGGTGGATACTGCCGGCCAGGAAACATTGCTGCTGGTGGTGAAGCTCTGCCGGCCAGGAAGCATTGCGGCTGATGGTGGATACTGCCGGCCAGGAAACATTGCTGCTGATGGTGGATATGGCCGGCCAGGAAACATTGCGGCTGATGGTGGATACTGCCGGCCAGGAAACATGGCGGCTGATGGTGGAGTACTGCCGGCCAGGAAACATGGTGGCTGATGGTGGATACTGCCGGCCATGAAATATTGCGGCTGATGGTGGATACTGCCGGCCAGGAAACATTGCGGCTGATGGTGGATCCTGCCGGCCAGGAAATATTGTGGATAATGGTGGAGCACTGCCGGCCAGGAAACCACTCACTCTCATGTTATTGAGACACATTAAAGCTATTATAAGGAAGAGACCTGGACTGGGAGATGGAGACATTTACGTGACGTAGACCCCTCTGCCTATGGTGGTGCATGGAGCTCTGAGGGCGCCCGGGGTATCTGCAGCCGACCTTAAGAGCTGTGAGGTGAGGACACAGGTGTTCGATCGGATTGAGATCTGGGGAATTTGGAGGCCGAGTCAAAACCTTGATCATTGTTTCACGTTCCCAGTTCTTGAACAGCTTTTGCATTGTGACCCAAAGGAGCATTATCCTGCTAAAAGAGGCCCCTGATATTAGGAAATCACATGGTCTTGAAGGGGGGACGTAGTGTGTATAATGTTAGGTAGGTGGTACGTGTCACAGTAACATCTAAATGATGCAAGGACCCCCCAGCAGAACATTGCCCATCATATTGTTTCTACCATCTTCTCTTCTTCCCATAATGCATCCTGCGCGATTTCTTCTCCAGGTAAGTGACGCACTCACCCATCCATATGATGCCAGGACTCTCCAGTAGAACATTGCCCATCACACTGCCTCCCATTGTGGTTCCTGGTGCCTTTTCTTCTCCATCTAGGTCTTGCACACACACTCGGCCTTCCACATGATTCCAGAACCCCCCAGCAGAACATTGCCCATCACACTGCCCCTGCCATCTTATCTCTTTGCCATGTTGCATCCTGGTGCCATCTCTTCCCAGATAAGTGATGAATGTCCTCATGATACCAGGACCCCTCAGTAGAACATTGCCCATCACACTGCCTCCGCCATCTTATCTCCTTCCCATGTTGCATCCTGGCGCCGTCTCTTCCCAGGTAAATGACGGACCAGGCTGCCCTCATGATGCCAGGGCCCCCCAGTAGAACACTACCCTTCACGCTGCCGTCGTCATCTTGAGTCCTTCCCATATTGCATTCCTCTTCCCCAAGTATGTGACGGACACACAACTGGCCATCCACATATTGGAAAACCAGGCTATTTTCTTCAATTGCTCCATTTCTGAGACTCATTTGCGCATTTCTGTGCTGGATAGGGGTCAGCATGGCCCTCTAACCTGTCTGTGGCTCTGGGGCCACATCATACTGCTTTGCCTTCTATGTCCTGACACCTTTTTATGATACCCAAAAGGAAGTTTTAAGTAATTTCTTCTCCCGTTTTTCTTTAGTGGGATTGGACCAGATGGACTAGCTTATACCCCACACATTAATAATCCTTGGGCCCCCATGAACCTCTCCCCAGCCACCAGTTGTCTTTACTTGGGCACTTTTAGCAGTCGCTAACCACTACATACCAGGGACTCCGACTAATATTTTTCTGATAGATATAGATGTTGCCTCTTCATATGCTTTACAGAGCAAGAAGATTGGAGAAATAAAACAATTGTGCGCATGATAAGTAATGAGACGTGTTTCCGTGCAGCTGCTTGTGCGAGCAGAGAACATTGCCTCTTTCTCCACTCAGTAGTCTTCTTTCCTCCTCCTCCTCCTCCTCCTCTTTGTCCTCCACTTCCTCCTCTTCTTTCCTCATCCACTTCCTCCTCTTCTTTCCTCATCCACTTCCTCCTCTTCTTTCCTCATCCACTTCCTCCTCTTCTTCTGCTAAAATCCATTTGAAGATGAATCGGCTCCTAAGGAATTGGGAGATCTTTCTAGCAGTTTGCAGTTCATTTTCTATGTCTCCAAGATCTCTGTGCCCAGTCACAAACCTCCTTGGTTACTAAAAGTTCCATCTAGTGTAAAACAGTAAATGGTAGAGAAAGAAAGGGGAGAGGGGGCAGCTGCAGTGATACAGAGAAGCAGAGGAGGAGGAGGAACAGCAGGGAGAGGGAGCTGATTGGTCAGAGCACACAGCTCCCAGGAGGGGCCCGCCCACTAATAGGTAGAGAGGGAAGCTGCAGGTTACTCACATTTCTGGCCGCACTATCCAATATATGGCTGCAGCTGCCCAACATCTGACTCGTTCCTATTGACTTCAGGGCCCAAAAAATGGATGTTTTTGGTTATGAAACAAAAAATTATATTGAGAGGTTCAGGGCATGCTGGGAGTTGTAGTTTCACTTCACCTGAGGGGGACATGGGGCTGTAGCATGAAGACCATTATGTATATACTAAGATTTCAGGACATGCTGGGAGTTGTAGTTTTAGATCACCTCCTGGAGAGGAATCTGTAGCTTGAGGACCATTAAGTATATTCTGAGATTTTAGAGCATGCTGGGAGTTGTAGTTTTACATAACCTGGGGAAGGGGCCTAACATGTATATTCTCGGATTTTCACGCCATGCTGGGAGTTGTAGTTTCACATTATTTGGAGGTGGCTGTAGCATAAGGACCCATATGAATAGTCTGAGATTTCAGGGCATGCTGGGAGTTGTAGTTTCACATCAACTCAGGAGGGGACCCATTATGAATATTCTGGGATTTTAAGGGCATGCTGGGAGTTGTAGTTTTATTTCCCCGAGGGGGAGGGTGGGTGTAGTATGAGGACGATTATGTATATTATGAGATATCCAGGGCATGCTGGGAGTTGTAGTTTTAGATCACCTGTGGGGAGGGTGGTTGTGGCATGAGAACCATTTTGTATAATCTGAGGTTTCAGGGCATGCTGGGAGTTGCTGTTTCACATCTTCTGTAGCATGATTACTATTAAGACTATTTTGAGATTTCAGGGCATGCTGGGAGTTGTAGTTTCACATCACCTGTGGAGGTGGATGCATTGTAGCATGAGAACCATTATGTATAATCTGAGATTTCAGGGCATGCTGGGAGTTGTAGTTTCACATCACCTGTGGAGGGGGATGCATTGTAGCATGAGAACCATTATGTATAATCTGAGATTTCAGGGCATGCTGGGAGCTGTAGTTGCACATTACCTGGGGAGGCGGCTTGTTATGTATATTCCGGGATTCTCAGGGCATGCTGGGACTTGTAGTTGCACATCACCTGCTTGGGCTGTAGCATGAGAACCGCTATGCATATTCTGTATAAACAGCTTGATTAGGAGGATTTAGCGCAGGTATGTCTTTAGCAGCTCGCACGGCTCCTTCTGTCTGTAGCCGGGAGCGGAGGGGGGTGGGGGTGCTGTGACAGCTCATATTCACTGTTTATATGGGATCGAAAGGGGACAAAAAGCAGGAGAGGAAAGTGACAGAAGCTTTCAACACCTGGATAATTGGATTTACCTGTGAGAAGCTACCTGCGAAGCAGAGGCGTCTGAGCGGAGAAAACATTGTATCATACACGTGGAAACATCCTTAGAGATCCAGAGATGTCCATGGAGTCAGAGCATCCTGGTGGCATCTGTGGGCCTCTATGGGGCTCAGATTTGGGTCGGAATCTCAGGAATTCATTTTGGACTTGGAAAAATTGACTAAAAAAAAATAAATCACTTTCGGTTTAATTTCATATGTTGCAATTTAGCAATTTTTTTTTTTTTACTAAAAATACCTGAATTTTGTAAACCTTTTTGTGGCAAAAATAGGTAAATATTGATCCATTAAAACAAAGTGAAAATTCTATTCCTAATCTTTACCCCAAAATTCGGGGTCAATTTTTTTTTTAAATTTTTGTTTAAAATTAATCCAATTCCCCCCCAAAAAAATAAAAACCACTGCGCTCCATTTTTATAGAAAAAATTTTAAAATTTGGGGGCTAGAAAGAGGTGCAAAAAAGAAAACCCCAAAACTTATAAGGGAAGGGAAAGAAATCTTAGAAAATTGCAAAGATGAAAAACCAAATTTTATAAGGGGAAGGAGCATCTTTGAAAGTGCAAAGAGGGAGAAAAACCCAAACTTAAAAGGGGAATGGAGCATTTTAAGAGAGTGAAAAGACGACAACAAAGTTAAAAAGGGGAAATTTGGACATCTTAGAGAGAGTGGAAAGATAAGCCCCCAAACTTAAAAGGGGGGGGAGCATCTTAGAGAGAGTGCAAAGACGACCCAACAAAAAGTTATAAGGGGAATGGAAAAACTTAGTTATGAGGAGAGGTTAATAGAACTGAACTTATTCGGTTTTTTGAAAAAAAGGACGGCTTCGGGGGGGACATATTAATATTTATAAAAAATAAATAGCCCCTACAAAAAGTATAGGGAAAAGCATGTCATGTAAAGCCCCCTCAAAAGAAAAAAAGGGGACATTCCCTTTTACGGAGAAAAAGGATTCAATCCCAGAGGAGAAAAAAAGGTTTTTTTTACTGTAAAACCCGGGAAACTTGGGAATACTGCCTGAGGAGCTGGTCCCCACCGGAACTGGGAGAGAGTTTTAAAAAAGGGGTTAGATACCAACCCGGAACTAAAAATATTAATGTGTAAAGTACTAAAAAAACTTCTGGATCCTTTGGGTGATGGGGGCTCGGGGTCAGAGATGGGGTCCCCCACTGGGGCAGATTGGTTTTTTGCCCCTTTTGGGTTCCAGGGCATTCACCAGTGGTTTAGGCGGGGGTTAATTCCTTGTCCCCCCTCCCTTCACCCACATTTTTTCCCCCCCCTTGGGTTTAAACTTGAAAGGCACTTTTCCCTTTTTTTCCCAAACCCACAAAAAACTAACTAAGAAATTTTTTAATGACCTAAATCTGGGGCTGAAAATTTTTCTCCCTCAACTCTAGGCAGATCACAATGGCAGGGTGCCTCCCCCCCGCTCCCCCAGAATCAAAGGGGTTTCCCCATGATCCCAATTTCCAAACCGGGGGATGGGTTTAAAAATCTTGTACCCAGAAGCACATGGCCATTGAGCACAATAGAGTGAGCGGAGGCGGTAGGTGTCACCGCGGGGCCCGTAATCTCCATTAGCCTGATTTGCTGTGATGATGAAGCGTCCTCGGAGCCAAGACGAGGCCCAGATCATTGTATCATCAACTTATTAAATTGTGGAAGAGGAAACGTGGAAATACATAAGAGCTGAAACAAAAAAACAGAAGGGGGGGACGGCCCGAACGGGTTTCAAGAACTTTGGGAAACGCATGGGGGATTTACGTCTTCACCCCCCGACCCCGCCAAGGGGTCCTTTTGGAAAGGAGAGGGAAAAGGGGGGGCGGGGGGGGTTTTTTTCGTCTCTCAACGAGAACAGGGAGCAAAATGGCCGCTACACAAAACCCCATGGAAAAAGCCCGCTGTTTCCCCACTGGGGTGAACAGCGCGAAGTTAATTTGTCCCCCCGCGTCCAAAAAACCATTTTTATCCATCCCCCCACCATTTACCCAAGGGGGGAAATTTTTTAGGGCTGTTTTTTCCCCTTTTTTTTTAACTTTTTATAAATAAAAAGGGAAATTAAAAATTTGATAAATTTAAAAGGGGGGAGTCACATTAATTTTGACCAGCAGCTAATCCCCAGGGGTGAACTCTAATTTGGGGACCTGGACAGGGGGATAGAAAAGGTGCAGGGGTGACTCAATAAAGTTCCTTTGTAAGGGGGTTTTCCCAGGTAACTGGGGGAACCAAAGCCTCTTAAAAACGCTGGAGTGCCCCCTAAAAGGCCCCAAAACCCACCATCCAGGGGGCCCCACATTTGGGGTTGAAAATGCACCCACACTCTTTGGAGGGGCCCCTAGAGCCAACAAACCCCCCATCCAGGGGCCCCCCCATGCTGACTGGGACCCACACTGCTGGAGGGGCCCTAGAGCCCAAAAACCAACCCTTTCCAAGGGGGCCCCCCCATCTGACTGCACCCCCCAGCTTTCTGGGGACCAAAAGCCAACCCACCATCCAGGGGGCCCCACATGGGTGACCCGCACCCCCCAGCTGCTGGAGGGGCCATAGAGCCAACACCCCATCCCCGGGCCCCAAAATTCCCGCTGCACCCCAGCTTTTGGGGGGTCCATAAGTCAAAACTAAACCCTCCAGGGCCCCACATTCTGACGCAAACCCCCAGCTTTCTTTGGGGATGCCCCTAGAGGCCCCAAAACCACCAACCAGGGGCCCCCCCATCTTAAAATGGCCCCCCATAGCTTCTGGGGGGGGCCATTAGGCCAAAAACCACCATCCAGGGGCCCCAATGCTGACTGCACCCACAGCGCTGGAGGAGCCATAGAACCAACACCCCCATCCAGGGCCCTTTTCCCCATGCCGACTGCAAAACCCCCAGCGCTTGGGGGGGCCATAAAAGCCAACACCACCATCCAGGGGCCCCACATGCTGACTTTCACCCACAACGGCCCGAGGGTCCAATAAGCCAACACCACCCCCTGGGGGCCCCCCATTTCTACTGCACCCACAGCTGCTTGGGGGACCCTAGAGACAAACCACCAACCAGGGGCCCCACATTCTGTTACGCAACCCCCAGCTGCTGGAGGGGCCATAGAGCCAACACCTACCATCCAGGGGCCCCACAAGCTGGGCTGCACCCCCAGCTGCTGGAGGGGCCAAGAGCCAACACCCCCATCCAAGGGCCCCCCATGCGAATTTCAAAACCCCCAACTTCTGGAGGGAGCCAAAAGAGCCAACACCGCATCCAGGGGCCCCCCAATGCTGACCTTTCACCCCCCAGCTCTGGAGGGTCCCTAGAGCCCAAAACCCACCCCTCCCGGGGCCCCACATCCCGACTGGGACCCACAGCTGCTGGAGGGGGCCCTAGAGCCAACAAACCCCCATCCAGAGGCCCCCCATGGGTGACTTCACCCACACCTGGGGGGTCCAAAAGCCAAAACCACCATCCAGGGGGCCCCCCATGCTGACTGCACCCACAACTTCTGGAGGGGCCCTAGAGCCAACACCACCTTCCCGGGGCCCCCAAAGCTGACTGCCCCCACAGCTCTGGAGGGGCCATAGAAACCAACACCACCATCCAGGGGCCCCACATGGGGACTGGAAACCCCCACGCTGGAGGGGGCCCTAGAGCCAACACCCAAACCCTCCAGAGGCCCCACAAGTGACTGCAAAACCCCAACCCTTTTGGGGGACCATTTGAGCCAACACCACCATCCAGGGGCCCCCCCATGCTGACTGCACCCACATGCTGGAGGGGCCCCCTAGAGCCAACAAACCCCCATCCAAGGGCCCCCCATGCTGACTGCACCCCAAAACTCTGGAGAACCATAGAGCCCCAAAACCCCCATCCAGGGGGCCCCACAAACCGAAATGCACCCACAGCTGCTGGGGGAGCCCCTAGAGACACCACCAAACCCGGGGGCCCCCCATCTGACTGCAACCCCCAACTGGGTGAGGGTCCAAAAGAGCCAACACCACCCTCCCCGGGGCCCCCATGCGACGTACCCAAAACTGCTGTAGGGGCCCCTAGAGCCAACACCACCATCCAGAGGCCCCCATGGCTGAAATGCACCCACAGCTGCTTGGGGAGCCCCTAGAAACATACACCACCATCCAGGGGCCCCCACATTTCGACGCACCCACAGCGCTGGAGGGGCCAGAAGGGCCCAAAACCACCCCCAGGGGCCCCCCCAAAGCGACTGTACCCCCAAGCTTCGGGGTGGCCATAGAGCCAACCCACCACCAGGGGGCCCCCCATTTGGGTCTGCACCCACAGCCTGGAGGACATATATCCAACACCCCCCATCCAGGGGGCCCCCCTTCTGACCCGCACCCCCACTTCTTTGGGGGAGCCATAGGGGCCAACAACCCCTCCCTCCAGGGACCCCCCATGCTGATGTTGTTTTTCATGTTTCTTCTTTTTGTTGGGGAAAAATCTTATTTTTGCAATGGGGGGCCCCCCGTTTTTAAAGGGCCCCCCCTGATGTAAGAACATTGTATTTTTGCAAAAAGGGAAGTTCTTTTAAATTTTGTATCTGCCCCAAATGTTTTATTTTTCTTATAAAATGGGCGGTATTATTTATACCTTGAAGTATTGCTGCTTTTATTGGGGCCCATATTATTTTGCTGTGGGGACCAAGGGGGCCCCCCTTAGGGCAAAAAAATTTCTTTTTGTTTATTAAAAAACTTCCCCAAAAATTTTTCTAAACTAACCCCAAATATTTGTGTTCTTAATAGGGGCGCTATTATTTTATACCTTGAACAAATGCAAAATTCTGGAGGGCTCATCTCATTTTTCCCATGGGGGCCCCCGGAAATTTGGGAAAGAAACCACTTTGTTGAACAAAAACCTAGTAAACTTTGTATAAGGAATAATCCATTTGTGTCTTTCTAGATCCAGCCCTTTCATGTGGGTTCTCTGATATTGGCGCAAATTTTTTATTTACACCTTTCCGTAAATTGGGTGCTAATGTGGGGGGCCCAAAAATGATTTTGTTATGAGGGCCAGGGGGTTTTAAAAGGAAAACACTATTGACAAAATTTTGTATCTTTTTGGAAGGAAAAAAACACTATTTCTTTTTGGGTATCCCCCTATGTTTTCCACTACTAAGTGGGGTTTTTCTATACCTGGCGCTTTTATTTGTACCTTTAGGTATTGTTAAATTTTTACTGGGGGCCCAAACTAATTTTTCGGGGGGACCCTTTAGGGGGCCAAACATAATATTTTTTTGTAAGAATAACCAACTGGTGTTTTTTTCTGCTATACTGCATTATTATGTTAGTTCTCTTATACATATAGCGGTATTATTTATTCTTTTGATTATTGCTGCTGGGGGGCCCTCACTATTCTATGGTGCAAAGGAGTTGAGAGAACATTGTACTTCTGCATAAGGAATAATCAACCATTGTCTTTTTGCTATCTATTATAGGCTAATGCTACCATTTGAGTTCTCTGATATATGGCGGTACTATTTATACTTTTAAGTATTCTTACTTATACTGGGGACCATCTCATTTTGCTGTGGAACTTAAGGGTTGATGGGGCCCACTGTGGTGTAAGAACATTGTATTTTTGTGTAAGGAATAACCAACTGGTGTTTTTCTGCTGTATAGCTTTATCATGTGAGGTCACATATAGCGGCATTATTTATTCCTTTGATTATTGCTGTTGGGGTCGCTAATTTTGTTGTGGGCCCCAGGGATAATAGGGGTTTTCTCACCACACTGAGTCACAGGCAGCATTTCACCCACTCTGTCGCCTCAGGCTGTAGGAGGTTCAGTAGCAGTGATTAGCATACCTATTGTCTCTGAGCTATTACATCAGTGCAGATGTTATCTCTTCAGTCAACACAAGGTACATGTGATGTGAGGACTGAAAAAAGGGCTTATCTGTAATCTTGTCGAATATGATTATTTTGCTTGGAAGCTCAGTCCAACCATGTGGTAACATCACTCCCTGCTCTCTTCTTTCTGCTCTAATCAGGTAACCATAGAAACCTGTGCGCATCCAGAGCACATAAAATCTCATCTCATGACTAAAGTGAACTCTATTGACCAGAAATTTGGGAAAAATTTTCAATACCTTTTCCCTTCATTTATACTAATCTTTCTATTGACAAAACCTCTTTAAGAGAACATTGTACCTTTGCATAAGGAGTAGCCTTTTTGCGATCTATTGATCGGCACCGCTAAGTTTTCTCATTATAGGGGTACTATTTAAACTTTGCTTATCTTTTTAAAATTTATGCTTAGCGGGGTTTGATCCATTTGGCCATGGATATCAGGGGACCCACTCTGGTGTAAGGACATTGTATCTTTGAATAAGGAATAACAAACAGGTGTCTTAATACTACCTAGCACTACTATGTGGGTTTTCTGTTATATGGCGGTGTTATTTATACCTTGAAGTATTGCTTATTGCTTTATTTTAGTATGAGGCTCAGCGGTGGAGGGGGTTGCAAGAACATTGTAACTCTGTATAAGGAAAAACAAATGGTCTTTTCCTGCAAATAGCTTTGTTATTTTTGGGGTTTCTCTGTTAAAAATTCCGGTATTATTTATTTCCATTAAAAAATTGCTGCTTATCCCACAAATTTTGCCTTTTATTTTGTAAGGGGACTTATTGGCAGAAATATGTATATTTGCATAAAAATAACGGGTGTCTTACGCTATCTCAATTTTTCTCTTTTTAAAATTGCGGTATTTTTTATTCCTTAATTATTGCTGCTTATCACAATCTCCTTTTATTGGGTAAGGGGCCTTAATCGGGTGTAAGGTATTTATTTTTTGCATAAGAAATAACTGTGTCTTACTGCTATCGACAATGTGGGTTCTCTATCATATGGCGGTATTATTTATTTCTTTAATTATTGCTGCTAATGCTGTTAAATTCCCTATTATTAGGTAATAGGGCTTTATCTAGTGCAAGGATATTGTATTTTTGCATAAAGAATAACTGGTGCCTTACTGCTACCCCTACAATGTCGTTCTGTTTATTTGGCGGTATTATTTATTCCCCTTTAATATTGTTCTAAAGCTGTTAAGTTCCCGTTATTAGGGAACGGCCTTTCTGTCAAGGTTTTTAACTTTCATAAGGAATAACTGGTCCTTACGCTTCCACAATGTGGGTTCTCTGTTAATGGGGGGATTATTTAAATTTTAATTTAAATATTGCTTTTTATGCGTTAAGTTCCCTTTATTAGGTAAAAAGGGGGCCCTTATCTTGTTTAAGAATACGTATCTTTGCACAAGGAATAACCGTGCTTTCTCATTTACAATGTCGGTTCGTGTTATATGGCGGTATTATTTATTTCCTTTAATTTTTGGTGCCATTTTTTACATTCCCTTAATTTTGGTAAGGGGCCTTATCCGGCAAAGTTTTTTAATCTTTCATAAGGAATAACTGGGGCCTTACGCTACCACAATGTGGTTTTTTTTTATATGGCGGTTTTTATTTTATTTAATTAATTATTGCTGCTTATGCTGTTAAGTTCCCTGTTATTAGGTAATGGGGCCTTATCTGGTGCAATAATATTGTATCTTTGCATAAGGAATAACCAGTGCCTTACTGTTACCTACAATGTGGGTTCTCTGTTATATGGCGGCATTATTTATTCCATTAATTATTGTTGCTTATGCTGTCAATTTCCCTTTTAGTAGGTAATGGGGCCTTATCTAGTGCAAGTATATTGTATCTTTGCATAAGGAATAACTGGTGCCTTACTTCTATCGACAATGTCGCTTCTGTGTTATATGGCAAATTTTTTATTCCTTTTTAAATTTTTCTGCTTTTTGCTGTTCCCCCCTTTTTATTATGTAATGGGGCCTTATTTTACGCAAGGATATTTTAAACTTTCTAATAATAACTGGTGCCTTACTGCTATCTACAATTTGGGTTCTCTGTTACATGGCGGTATTATTTATTCCATTAATTATTGCTGCTTATGCTACTAAGTACCATTTTGTTAGGTAATGGGGCCCTATCTTGTGCAAGAATATTGTATCTTTGCACAAGGAATAACCAGTGTCTTACTGCTATTTACAATGTCGGTTCTGTGTTATATGGCAGTATTATTTATTCCTGTAATTATTGCTGCTCATGCTTTTACATTCCCTGTTATTAGGTAATGGGGCCTTATCTTGTGCAAGGATATCTTTGCATATCTTATCTTTGCATAAGGAATAACCAGTGTCTTACTGCTGTCGACAATTTGGGTTCTCTGTTATATGGCGGTATTATTTATTCCATTAATTATTACTGCTTATGCTACCAAGTCCTGTTTTATTAGGTAATGGGGCCTTATCTAATGCAAGGATATTGTATCTTTGCATAAGTAATAACCATTGTCTTACTGCTATCGACAATGTCGCTTCTGTGTTATATGGCGGTATTATTCATTCCTTTAATTAGTGCTGCTTATGCTACTAGTTCCCCTTTTATTAGGAAATGGGGCCTTATCTGGTGCAAGGATATTGTATCTTTGCATAAGGAATAACTGGTATCTTACTGCTATCGACAATATGGGTTCTCTGTTATATGGCGGTAATATTTATTCCATTAATTATTGCTGGTCATGCTTTTACATTCCCTGTTATTAGGTAATGGGGCCTTATCAAGTGCAAGGATATCTTTGCATATCTTATATTTGCATAAGAAATAACTAGTGTCTTACTGCTGTCGACAATTTGGGTTCTCTGTTATATGGCGGTATTATTTATTCCATTAATTATTACTGCTTATTCTACTAAGTCCTGTTTTATTAGGTAATTGTCGATAGCATTAAGACAATGGTTATTCCTTATGCAAAGATACAATATCCTTGCACTAGATAAGGCCCCATTACCTAATAACAGGGAATGTAACAGCATAAGCAGCAATAATTATTGGCATAAATAATACCGTCATATAACAGAGAACACACATTGTAGGTCGCAGTAAGGCACCAGTTATTCCTTATGCAAAGATACAATATCCTTGCACTAGATCCTTTGCATAAGGAATAACTGTGCCATTACGCTCCTCAATGTGTGTTCTCTGTTATAGACGGTAAAAATTTATCCCATTAATTAAATTTCTGCTTATGCTGTTATGTTCCCTGTTATTAGGTAATGGGGCCTTATCTAGTGCAAGGATATTGTATCTTTGCATAAGGAATAACCATTGTCTTACTGCTATCGACAATGTCGCTTCTGTGTTATATGGCGGTATTATTCATTCCTTTAATTAGTGCTGCTTATACTACTAAGTCCCCTTTTATTAGGTAATGGGGCCTTATCTAGTACAAGGATATTATATCTTTGCATAAGGAATAACCAGTGTCTTACTGCTATCGACAATGTGGGTTCTCTGTTATGTTGTGGTATTATTTATTCTTTTAAGTATTGCTGCTCATGCTTTTACATTCCCTGTTATTTGGTAGTAGGGCCTTATCTAGTGCAAGGATATTGTATCTTTGCATAAGGAATAACCAGTGTCTTACTGCTATAGACAATTTGGGTTCTCTGTTATATGGCGGTATTAGTTATTCCATTTATTATTGCTGCTTATGTTGCTAAGTCCCCTTTTATTAGGTAATGGGGCCTTATCTAGTACAAGGATATTGTATCTTTGCATAAGAAATAACCAGTGTCTTACTGCTATCGACAATGTGGGTTCTCTGTTATATGGCGGTATTATTTATTCCATTAATTTTTACTGCTTATGCTACTAAGTCCCGTTTTATTAGGTAACAGGGCCTTATCTGGTGCAAGGATGTTGTATCTTTGCATAAGCAATAACTGGTGCCTTACTGCTACCTACCATGTGGGTTCTTTGTTATATGGCGGTATTATTCATTCCTTTAATTAGTGCTGCTTATGTTGCTAAGTCCCCTTTTATTAGGTAATGGGGCCTTATCTGGTGTAAGGATATTATATATTTGCATAAGGAATAGCCAGTTTATTACTGCTATCTACAATGTTGCTTCTGTGTTATATGGCGGTATTATTTATTCCTTTAATTATTGCTGCTTATGCCGCTAAGTTCCCTGTTAGTTTCAAATTTGGTGAGTGACAGGAAGTCAATTTTTTTCTCACATTTGCCACGCTTCACGATTTGCTTATTTTTTTT
>JAODAL010054908.1:0-24317 GCA_025379985.1 Phyllomedusa bahiana | reverse complement strand
ACCCCAATATCGCTCTGTTCTATACTGATGAGGGGAAAAACCCCGAAACCCCGAAATGTAGTGAGCAATTTTGGTTTGACAATTTTTCCTTTTTTTGCTTCTCAAAGTTTCCAGTGAATCAAAAAAAATTGGGGAAAATTTGTTACACCTATAAGGGCGCATTGAGCTTCCGGCCCTTTTCCATAAGGGCCTTTTTGTGATACAGATGCTTAGAAAATGGGCAAAAAGGCAATCAAAACATACCCCACCTTAACTGTCCCTTTTTCCCATAAGAAAAAGATGTTCCCCTCCTCAAAACCAAATTTTTTTTGGCCTCCCACCAGCCCAAGCCAATATCCCTCGGGTTTCAACACTGAGGGGGGGCAAAACCCCGAAACGCATATGTAGATGAGCAAAAAGGGGTTTTTACAATTTTTCCCTTTTTGGGCTTCTAAAAGTTTCATAAATAAAAAGTAAATTGAGGTTTTTGTTACAACCTATAAAAGGGGCCCCAGTGAGTTTTCCACCCTCCTTTTAAAAAATAATTTGAAAAATCTAATAGGGGGGGAAAGGTTTTGGGGGAAAAAAATAAAAACCTTTAAAATTTGGGTTTGGGCTAATCACTCCCAAAAGTTTTTGGGGGCAAATGCCCTTTTTCAACTAAGAATTTTTTTGGGGATGATTGGACTTTTTTATTATTTAAATGGGGTGTGGGGGACAAAATTAACACATCTACACGTGTAAAAATTAAAAAAACCAAAAACTGCCAGGAAGGGGGGGTATGTTGTAAGTTACACACTTAAAAAAAAAAAGCAAAATGAAAAAATTTAAAAACTATAAAAAAAATTTCCCCTAAATAAATTCGAAAACAAATGTCAGTTCCCAAAAAATATACTAATTTAAACAGCCCACTGTACAAAAAAGCATAGTCCCAACTTTTTGATCTGTGGGTTTAAACTTTTTAGGGTCATGCTGTGGTTCGGGACAGGTATAGTCAATGTCCATGAAACAAAAATTTGGTGGCTGAAAGACTCCTTTTTCCGGAAATTTTTTTTAATCGGGGGTCATGCGGGTTTTGGGCCCCCCCCCTCGCTGGGGGCCAGGAAGGGATAGCCCAATGTCCAGTGAAACTAAAAGGGTTGGTTGAAAGACTTTTTTTTCCGGCACTTTTTAATCTGGGGTCAACGGGTTTTGTGGTCACCTGTGGCCCAGGAAAAGGGTTATTTTTCAAGCCCGGGTGAAACTAAAATGGGGGTTTAAAGACCCAAATTTCCCAGCTTTTTTTTAACCCTGGGGTCATGCGGGTTTTTGGGGCTAAAGGCTGGGGCCCCCGGGACAGCGATAGTCTATGCCCCGGGTGAAATTTAAAATGGGGGGGTTAAAAGACTCCTTTTTCCGCTTTTTTTTAAAAAGTGGGGGTAAAGCGGGTTTGGGCCCCTTGCTTTTGGCCCGGGACAGGTAAGTAAAATTCCATTAAATTTAAAAAAGATGATTCAAATAAAAAGGGTTCCCTTTCGGGGCACTTTTTTTAATTTGTTGTCCTTTCGGGGTTTTAAGGGGTCATGCTGTGGAACAAGACAGGTTGGGTGAATGGCCCTGGGGCTTTTTTTTCTGTGGCTTTTATAACCTAAGTTGTTTTCCTAAGATGTAGGGGACGTATCCTTTTTACTGTTTTGGATGTTAATTCCACTTTTTCCAGCCTTGGGGTTTGGGGTGTAAGAATGAAGGGTTTTTTGTCCCTCCCATGGGGCTTTATTGGTCATTGGCGATAATCATTTTTCGACAAATTTAAAACCCTGTTGATAATTTACATAACGACTATCG
Source organism: Phyllomedusa bahiana (assembly GCA_025379985.1). NCBI lineage: Eukaryota > Metazoa > Chordata > Amphibia > Anura > Hylidae > Phyllomedusa > Phyllomedusa bahiana. Next base: position 22,514 of record JAODAL010054908.1, on the reverse strand, counting down.
AAAAGATTTACGAATTTTAAAGTAATCGCTCAAACACTAGTGCGGGCCCAAAAAAGTAAAAAAAAAGCCTTTTTAAGGTTTGGTTCAAAGCAGAGTCTGGGCTGCACAATATACACTCTTCTTTCAAAAGCTGTACAGCGCTAGATGCTTCTTTAAAAATCTCAGCCTAACTAACTTAGACCTGAAACTCTCTTATCTACATATTTTCTAAAAAGGCAAAGCTAAAAGCATAGTTGTCTTGGGTTTTTCAAAAAGAAAAGTGTCTCTGATTTTTCTAGCTGTTTTTGAGGGGAAAACTAGCACACCCCCCCTGCTCTAATGAACCACTGCCCCCCTTACATGAACCGAAACGCTTTTTTTTATGGGAAAAAAGGGGGTCATGTGAATTTTTTTCCCGCCAAAAGGGCAACCCCTACACCCTCAAAAGGGGGGGGCCCTGGCCGGGGCCCCCACACAGCTCACCCTGCTCTATGCTCTAAGCGATTTCTGGCCGCCAAAAAGACAGGAAGCGCAGAAAATGGCCCCGATATTAAAAAGATTAGCGCAGATTCCACCAAATTATCGCTTGATCGGAAAATTTTTCCCAAACAAACCCAAAAACCCTGCCCCATTTCCCAAAATTGAAATTATAATCGCCCCATTTGCTACTATTTTCCAAAACACAGAAAAACAAAGATTCAGTTATTGTTGCACATTTGGGTTTTATTTACCCGGAAAATTTGGGAAAAAATTAAAAACAAAAACTAATATTTTTTTACTTTTTTGTTTGATTTGCTTTTTAATTTTCTTCTAGGACGGTTTTAAAAAACTGATGTAGTTTTTTTTTGGGTAAATTGATATCGGGTTTAATTCTAAAGGGTTTACAAGCTTTTTAAGCATCACATTTGTTACATTATTTTTTTTCCCTTTTTCTTTCCCCCCGTTACAGGGGAGATCATCTTGTTGCTCTCCGGGGAAATATCCCTCATTTAAAAATTTACTGCTCTCAGCATCAGATAATTGGGTCGGGTTTTTGGGAAACGTATAATTTTTTTATTCACTTTGTAAGTCTAAAATAAAAATAAAAACCCTTTTTCCCTTCCCAAAACAGAAAACCAGGTGGGAAAACTCCGGGGCTCCGGACGAGACAACATCACTTTTTTATAAACAGCTCCTAAATGATATCATCTTACAGAGCCGAAAGCGAGGCTGCGGCGACTGGACGTCTACAGGTGAGCTTGGTGAGACTGTGGGATGAGTGTAATGGGATATACACCAGGGAAGCTCAGCCAGGTGTCATCTCCAGCTACTGAGATTGGGAATATTGTGCACACACATCCACACAGGCTGAGAATGAGCCCTCATGTGCTTACAGGCTAAATGTCCTCTGATTGCAGTAATGTTATGTAACACAAAGATCCCGCACAGGAAAATGTGCTCTCTCCATGCAGATGGGGCCCCTGGTTGTATTGTCACCTAGGAGTGCGGTGAAGCTGATGCCATCGTGCTGGGTTCTCTTCAGACCATTCTGTAGTAGGGCCATACTGTGTACTACACGAGATTTGCCAGAATCTGATACCTCTGTAAGAGCATTGTCACTACCATAGGGTACCCATAACTTCTCCTGACATTGCTGAAAACTCTTCCCCTATCAGCTCATGTCATAAAAGGGTAAAATTAAAGGATTGTACCTGGAGGCTGATTTACTGGACTGTAGACATAGTCTAGTGATGGGAGAGATAATTCATTGGAGGAGATCTTGTCCCGTCCCCTGCCCCCTTTGTGTGACCTATATCTGAGGGTGAGATCTCCAGGCCACCACTTTCCTCCTGCCCTAATCCCTGCATTCTGGGTTCTGCTCCCTCACAGCTCGTCTCTTCTCTGTCACCATTGAATATTGTTCTGACTGAATTATGACTGAATTTCTATTCTGGTATCTGTCCCCACTTTCTAAGGTCCCTCTGTCTGTCTTGTGCTTGTAGCTGCTGTCCAACCACCATTCCCATTCTAGACTTATCAGCCTAATTTCACACTGTACACGTTAAGCTTTTGTTTGATCATTGGGGTTAAAATTGGATCTATGTCCTGTAATTTTTTCTACCTATTTAACCTTCACCTTCACTAAATATTTTCACAATATTTCTGGAGTCACTTCTGTCTCTCCATGTGTGATGCAGCTTCTGTGAGAAGCTATATCTGTCCTTGCAGAACAGCTCTTATACCAGGTTTTCTCTCTGTATAGAGCAGCTCTTGTATCAGGCTGTCTCTCTATAGAGCCTCTCTTGTATCAGGCTGTCTCTTAGGCTTAAATGTATTAATGACCAATATAAAGATCTCTTCCATAATCTATTTATGCCTAGGATTGTAACTAGAACAAAGGGGAGGTCTCTATGTCTAGAGGAAAGAAGGTTTCTAGATAAATATAGAAAGGGATTCTTTACTGTAAGAGCAGTGAGATTGTGGGGCTCTCTGCCAGAGGAACTTATTATGGTGAATTCAAAAATAGAGTTCAAAAAGGGTCTGGATACATTTCTAAATGAAATGATATAACAAGTTATATTGACCATGATTCTGGGGAACGGTCTTGGAACATTTCAAGAATTTAATAATATAACAAGTTATAGTGACCGGGATTATGGAGAATGGTCTGGATACATTTCTAGATGTAATAATAGAATAATTATAGTGACTAGGATTCTGGAGAAGGGTCTGGATACATTTCCAGATGTAATAATAGAACAAGTTATAGTGAACAGGATTCTGGAGAAGGGTCTAGATACATTTCTAGATGTAATAATAGAACAAGTTATAGTGAACAGGATTGTGGAGAAAGGTCTGGATACATTTCTAGAGTGTAATAATATAACAAGTTCTAGTGACCAGGATTCTGGATAAGGGTCTTAATTCTGGATACATTTCTAGATGTAATAATATAAAAAGTTATAGTGACCAGGATTCTGGAAAGGGGTATGGATACATTTATAGATTAATTAATAAGTTATGGGCACCGGGAAAACTGGAAAAGGGGTCTGGATACATTTCAGATGTAAAATATAGCAAGTTATAGGACCAGGATTCGGGGGAAGGGTCGGTTTCATTCTAATGTAAAAATAAAAAAATTATAGTACCGGGTTTCTGGAAAGGGGTCTGGAATCTGGATATTTTTTCTAGTTTTAATAAATAAAAATTGTAGGACCAGGTTTCTGGAAAACTGTCGGATACTTTTTTTGGATCAATAACAAATTATAGTGACCGGTTTTCGGGGAAAAGGGTCAAATTAGAGATGGCAACGATTCAACAAGGGGAATTTTCGTTTAGAATTTCGGGAAAAACTTGGGTTCGGAACGAAGTCGAATTTTTGGGGTACTTGGGGTGAACGAAGTGGCTTTGATTGAAAAATGGCTGCAGCACAGGGTTTTAATGGGAAAAGCCTCGGGGAGGAAGAAGGATAGCCTGCAGACATGTGCAGAGATGAAGCCAATCAAAACCCGGGCGGGAATTCTTGACTCACCCCTATATAAGACCGAGCGCGCCCTGGGACTCACACCCTCTCACGTACGACGGGGAAGGTGCTGCTGCGGGGATAGCGCTTTCTGAAGAACTGATTTTTAACAGCATTTCTGTGGGTTCCAGTTTGCCCCAAGAGACGGTTCTCTGAATGTTCTTTTTCTGTTTTTTTTGGGGTTTTTGGATCTAAATCCAGTGTCGTCCCTGCAGCGCATATACTTCAATACCCAAAGGGGGGATCTAAGCCACCCTGTTGTATTCATTTAAAAAAAAAAACAGTTTTTTTTACAATACAAATCCACTTCTTTTTTGCTGCTAAATTCAATTGCGAAATTTTTACCCCGGGGGTTAAATTTAAAGCGTTGTTTTGCTGGTGTGCTGACAAAATAAACCGTTTTTTTAAACCCCAAAATATATATTTTTTTTGGTACCTAATTCACAAGCAAAGGTTAATTTAAATTTTAAACTCTTTTTGTGGGGGCGTAAAAATACCCATTGTACACCTAAAAAAGCTCAATTTTGTGGTGCTCAATTCTTTTGCACAATTTACACCCCGGGGTTAATTAACTTGTTTTGCTGGTGCTGAAAAAAATAAACCGCTTTTTTCAACGCCAAATAATATTTTTTTTTGGTACCTAATTCACAAGAAAAGGGTTAATTAAAATTTAAACTCTTTTTTTGGGGCTAGAAAATACCCCATTGTAACACCTACAAAGCTACTAGTTTTGGGGTGGCTAATTCATTGCGCAATTTTACATCCAGGGGTTAATTAAGCGTTTTTTCTGCTGTGCTGAAAAAAATAAACCGCTTTTTCAACGCCAAATTAATATTTTTTTTGGTACCCAAAAACACAAGAAAAGGGTTAATTACAATTTTATCTCTTGTTTTGGGGCGTAGAAAATACGCCATTTAACACGCTACAAAGCTACTAGTTTGTGGTGGCTCAATTGTATTGCGCAATTTTACATCCGGGGTTAATTAAGCGTTGTTTTGCTGGTGTGCTGAAAAAAATAACCGTTTTTTTTTTCAACCCAAAAAATTTAATTTTTTTTGGTACCCTAATTCACAAGCAAAGGGTTTAATTTTACAATTTTTCTCTTTTGTGGGGCGTAGAAAATACACCATTGAAACACCTACAAAGCTACTAGTTTTGGTGGCTAAATTTCTTTTGCGCAATTTACACCCAGGGGTTAAAAACTTTTTTTGCTGCTGTGCTGACAAAAAAAAACCCGGGCTTTTTCAACCCAAATATATATTTTTTTTTGGTACCTAATTCACAAGCAAAGGGTTAATTACAATTTTATCTCTTGTTGGTGGCTAAAAAATACCCATTGAAAAACACGCTACAAAGCTACTATTTGTGGGGGCCAAATTCTATTGCGAAATTTTACTCCAGGGTTAATTAAGCGTTTTTGCTCGTGCTGACAAAAAAAACCCTTTTTAAACGCCAAATATATATTTTTTTTTTGGTAGCCTAATCAAAGAAAAAGGTTAATTAAAATTTTTATCTCTTGTTGTGTGGCGTAAAAAATACGCCATTGTAACACGCAAAAGCACATTTTTGTGGGGCTCATTCTTTTTCGCAATTTACATCCGGGGGAAATTTTAAGCGTTTTTTTGCTCTGTCTGACAAAAAAAAACCTCTTTTTCAACCCCAAAAATAATATATTTTTTTTTGGTAGCCTAATTCAAAGCAAAATTAATTACAATTTAATCTCTTGTTGTGTGGCGTAAAAAATACACCGTAACACCTACAAAGCTACTATTTGTGGTGGCTCAATTTATTGCGCAATTTACACCGGGGGTTAATTAACGTGTTTTCTGCTGTGCTGACAAAAAAAAACCCTTTTTCAACCCAAATAATATTTTTTTTTTGGTAGCCTAATTCAAAAGAAAAGGGTTTAATTACTTTTTTAATCTCTTGTTGGTGGCGTAGAAAAACCCTTTGAACACCTACAAAGCTACATTTTGGGGGCTAATTTATTGCGCAATTTACACCCGGGGGGGGTTTAAATTTAAACTTGTTTCTGGTGTGCTGACAAAAAAAAACCTCTTTTTAAAAACCCAAAAAATATTTTTTTTTTTTTGGTACCAATTCACAAGCAAAGGGTTAATTACAATTTTATCTCTTGTTGTGTTGCGTAGAAAATACGCCATTGTAAACCTACAAAGCTACTATTTTGGGGGCCCAAATTTCTTTTGCCAATTTACATCCAGGGTTTAAATTTAAGCTTTTTTTTGCTGCTGGCTGACAAAAAAAAACCCGTTTTTTTTCAACACCGAAATATATACTTTTTTTCTTGTAGCATAATTCACAAGCATGGTTAAATTTAAGCCTGTTTGGCTTTACATTTATAAAACACTGCTTGAAACGACACATAAAAAGTAAATTTTTTCCGGCCCATTTGTGGAGGGGAAATTTTAAAATCCAAGGGTTACCCAAGCTGTTATGGGTTCATTGGAGTCAAAAACAGGTTAAATTATCAATACAATAGCTTCATAAAAACATGCGTACATTTTGAACAAACAGTATGTCAGACAGAGGGTGGAGGCCTGCAACTGCGAGGGGCAGTGGCACAAACTTTTCTGAAAGGGGGCCCAGGCCCGCAGCACGCAAGGGGAAAACCGCAGCAGGGGTCCTGGGTGAGGCCACAACTGCCGCTGCATCTAGCGGCCGTGTGTTTGTTCAGAAACCCCAAGGGTTCTTATTGTTGACTGGGCATCCTCTTCCCCCAAACTTTTGAAAACCCCAGCCAAATCGGGGGGAACCTCAGACACAACACTTATTGGCAGGGCCCGGGGGGGTCAGCGGCCCTCACCTGTCCTCACCCGCCTTTTCCCATCCAGTTCCCTCACCGGGGATCTACTATGTGGTCGGGGCCAGCGCCACTATATACGGGGATGAAAAATTTTTGGGGAGGCAGCCCACAGCATTTGGGCAGCGAAGAATGGGGCCAATATCCCCAGTTCTTCATAGGCGGCAAAGAAAAGATGTGGAAGTGGCATGGGAGTCAGTGTGAGAGGTCACCCGGTTTACCAAGACCGGTGTGAGGACAGTAGTGACGAGAAACAAATAGATGATGAGTAGCCGACCGCACTTGGGACCGGGTGAAGAAAGGGGCTTCATCATCGTCAGGAGAAGAGGCTCAGCTTCGCGTCGGCGCGGCGCAGCCAGCAAGGGGTTGTGTGGCCGGATTCAGCAGGGTACGCATGTGAGGTCGGGAGCCAAGCGGCCAGGGGGTAAAAACCCCCCTTCGCAGTCCAAACAGTAGGGGCACGGGGGCTCAGCGAGGCAGCGGGGGCAGTAGTCACCATGCGGACGTTGGCGTAAAATCCTACTCGGGGTGTCAGTTCTTTGCAAACACCGGAGGAGCCGAATATGGGTATATGTAGAATCGGGGCAAAAGTGAAGCGTGGCCAGGAGCTACGTTGGCACAACGCCCGCTCAACACATGCAGCGTCACCATCCGGGTGGCCTGGGAAAACGTGGCTCAGATTGGGTGGTCCATCCTCCGCTGCACGCAGCAGGGGCCAGGGCACGCATGCCTTTTCCCAGCCATCAAGGCCCACCCCTCTGCGAAGGCAGTGTTTCCTTTGACATCCTCCCCGGTCCAGATGCTCCTGCCCTCGCTACTCAGGCCCCAGCAGCGTTCAAGGGGCTTGTAAAAGACAACAGAATGCGCCAAACCCTCCAAGTCACACTGACCGCCCCCCCTTTCCAATTGTTGGTACTGCTCCCCCCTTTTCCAAATGGGGGGACCCACCATTCAGAGAACTAAGGGGCTTGTGCCGAGCCGAATGGAGATTTCCAAGTCGAATTTTTTTTCCAAAAAAGGCAGTAACACTTCATAAATATGAGAACAAAAAGGGGGGTCAACCTTTGACTTATGGGTTTGTTCCAAGTACACGGCAACGGGGCCCTCTGGAGTGTAACTGGTCAGGGCCGTACATGCCTTTAGCCCACTGGGTGAAGTGCTTCCTGCCCGGGCACACCAACAATTTGGGAAGGAACGCCGCTTTCTCCTCCACGTTGTCAAATTTGTTTCCCCTGCGAAAATTCCGCCTCCTCCTCCTCCACCACCACCACCTTCTCACCCCACAAGACTGCCCACATACCACATGTGTAGGGCACACGGTGTCCCCAGTTCTACCCCAGTTTGCCTCGGCGAACAAAGCACACAGGGGAGGAACAGCCCGCGTCTGCAGCAAGAATCGATTGGGGCTTTCCCGCGCCAACTGCAAATCGGAACCATGGGACGGACAATGGGGGGAACATGGTGTCCGCGCTGCCCCGAGGAGGATATCCATGCGCCCTCATGGCGCACTGTTCAATCTGTTGTAAAAAGGTTCCTGAAGTCTCCACCGATCTTCAAAACATCTGAAAAAGGCCAGAAAATGTCATCACTTATCCAATCTACAAACCAGGACACCCCTCGAGTTGCAGCGGCAGAACCCTCCCCCAACCCCCTGTATGCAGTTTTCCCCCCGCTGGAATTCCCCCTGCACATGTTGGACGACTGTAGAACAGAGAAAGGCCCTTAACATTTTTTGATGATCCAGGCAGACAAATACTCCCCTGTGTAACTTTGATGTCAGCCATGGGAGCTCATGCGTGACACCTGCCCTTTTTTGAGGCCATTCGAGGAGCCACGAAAATTTTTAGTCCCAGGGCTACGGGGTGAATAACGTCATTCCACTGCTTTAGTCCTGGAACAGATGCTGAAAAATCTGTTTTGGGAGGGGGCTGGGGATGTGGCGACTACATCTCTGCCACATGACCGGTGGGGGGGTGAAAGGAGGAGGAGGAGGGGGACATTGGAGCAAAGCATTTCGGTGAAATAGTGGGTTTTCACCCATGACAAGAGAGGAGGAGCAGGAGCACGGAGAGGTGGATGAATGAGGAAGACGAGGGGTTTACTCCCAAGCACCGTGGCAGTTACAGTGGAAATGGAGGCAGGGGGCCCCTCGGGGTCACTTGTGCAGATGTCCCGCACATGCTTATTTGCCTGGCAGTGACAGCCGAATAGTCACATCCGGAGAAGGGATGACTTTTTTCTCCCCCCCTATTTTGGGCCCCCCCCACCCGGGCCCCAAAAAGGAGCCTTTTTCCCAGTATTGAAGGGAAGCAAACCAAATACTATTGGGGGAAAACCTCCGTAATCATTGGGGCCGCTGCCAGTCGGCATCGTCCCTCCCACAGTCTGACCGGGGGGGGTTCCCAGCGCTCACGTACTAAATGCCGCGGGTGCTGGGGGAAGGTGGGGGGGAGGAGCATACCACTCCATCAGCAGTAAACCCAAGTCTGGAGTCCCCCAATGAGCACTTCCTTCACCCCCTGGAGGGGGCAGTCACCACAGCAGCAGCGCAGGACTGGAGCATCCCTAAACCCAAAAGGTTGGGCCTACTTTTCCACTCTGCCACCCCATTAAAGATCCGCTGGACAAAGGGGAGCCAAACTGGGGTTGGGCCGCAACTTGCCGAGTTTGCAGTGGAGAAGCGCCCGCCTGGCCATAGTGGGGCATCAGAGCGGGGGTTGATGGCGGCGGGGGCCATCGTACCCCAAGGAGGGAACCCCTTGTCCCCGGGAAATGTTGAAACTGACCTTTTTCAAGATGAAACAGGCGTGGGTCGGCCAGGATTTTCCCCACACCAATGCCTTAGGGGTCTCTGGGTTCAAACACCTGCCCACCACTATTTTGATGCCCCACCCCCGATGCCACACATCGCGATAGTTTCCCATCGCCTACCACCGCTTTTCCCGGGGCGGGATTGCCACCCCCTCAACCTCTGCATTTTGCCACTCTATGTCCATGCTCTGCTGCTTTTCTGTTTTCCCTGACATCCACACTGTGTCATTGTGCCACTCTGCGGGCCCGGTACTGTTTTGCCACTTCCAGAATGTCATTGTCCACTCCTGACCTCATGCTGCGTGGCCCGCCGTCACCTCTCATTTTTTTTTTCCAGCTTTTCTGCCATGACTTTTTCGCTATTCCTGCTTCAGTTTTTTTGGGCAGTTTTGCCCCCCAAAATGCCCCGGGGATTTTATATGAAGCGATTCAAGAGCGGGGCAGCATGTGCGTGTATACTAAAACACAACATTTTATGAAGACCAAACCAAACTCCCTCTGCAATTTAAACATGGGACAACGTTCTACAGCCCCTGCAGGGCCGGGGAGCCTGGAAATACTGTTTTTTAACGTGATTCGGCCCAAGTAATTTCGGACCGAAAAAAATTTTGTCGAAAAAACGGGGAAGTACCGAACCGAATTTTTGAGAAACTCGCCCCCCCCTCTAGTCGGATCATTTTCTAGATGTAATGAATAACAAGTTAAGTGACCAGGGTTGGAAAGGGTCTGGTACATTTTTTAGATTAATAATATAACAAGTTATAATAACCGGGGTTCTGGGAAAAGGGGCTGGAACATTCTAATGTAATGATATAACAATTTTATTTACCAGGGTTTTGGAGAAGGGTCTGTTAGAATGGCGAATTTATTCTAACAAGTGGAATTCGTTTTGAATTTCAGGAAACTCGGTTCTGAAAGAAGTCGAAGTTTGGGTACTTCGGGTGAACGAAGTTGCTTTTATTTAAAAATGGCTGCGAGCACTGGTGTTACAGGGGCAAAGCACTCTGGAAAGGGAAAAAGGCAAGCCTGCATGACATGTGCAGAGATGAAGCCAATCAAGACCGGCGGGATTTTGTGACCACCCCACTAATAATCCGGGCCACGCGGGAGCTCATACCCCTCCACTGTACTGATAGGGGAAATGCTGCCGTGGGTGAATTTTTTCTGAAAACTGATTTTATAAGAGATTTTTGTGGGGTGCTCACTTGTTTAGAGCGCCCCCTTAACGTTTTTTTCTGATTTTTTTTGGGGTTTTTGGATCTAAGTCCATGTGCTCCACTCAGCTGCAATACATTTTTAAAGTTATCTGCTCACAGCACATTTAATATCCAAGGGCATCTAAACCAGTTCCTGTTGTATTCATTTAAAAAACAGCGTTTTTTATAAAACAATACCCCTTTATTTTTTGGGTGCTCAATTTTTTTGCGCAATTTACATCCAGGGGTTAATTAACGTCGTTTTGCTGTTGTTGGGGACAAAAAACCCTCTTTTTCACCGGCAAAAAATACATTTTTTTCCCGTAGCAAAATTCACAAGCAAAGGTTTAAATTTCAATTTTTTCTATTGTTTTGTAGCGTAAAAATACCGCCCTTGTAAAAGTACAAAGCTCGAGTTTGGGTTCTCAAAATTTAGCACAATTTACATCCAGGGGGTTTAATTTAAACGTTGTTTTTCAGCTGTGGTGATCCCCCGAAACCGCATTTTTTAAAGCCAAAAAATATACATTTTTCATGTAGCATAATTTACAAGCAAGGTTAAATTTCAATTTTTTCTCTTTTTGTTAGCGTAAAAACACGCCATTGTAACACGCTACAAACTAGTAGTTTGTGGTTGCTCAAATTTTTTTGCGCAATTTACATCAAGGGGTTTTAATTTAAACTTGTTCTGCGTTGTACTCAGTAAAAGAAACTTTTTTTTCACCGCCACAGAAGAAAATTTGTAGCATTTTCATATCCGAAGGGTTTTAAATTTAACCTGTTTTGCTTTTTTAAAATTCAGAAAATACCAAAGTTTTTAAACGGCACATAAACAATTTTTTTCCCCCCATTTTTGGGGCCAATTTTTTAACCAAGGGTTACCCAAGCTTGTTTCGGGGTTTATTTGGAGTCAAATACAGGATCGTATTTATCATATACAGATATCTTCATCAAACAGTGTCTGTACAATTTAGAACAAAAATAGTCAACAGAAGGTGGCAGCTCTTCACCTGCAGGGCAGAGCACAAACATTCCAGGGCCCCGTCGCAGCACAGCAAGGGACTCGCAGAGGGGGCACTATGAGGCCACAATGCTGCGTCACTAGCGGCCGTGTGCTGACTACAACCCAAGGATTCTTTATTGGGGTTTACTAGGTACCACTTCCCCCAATGACATCTGACAACCCCAGCCAAGAGTCGGGGGGGGGAACGCAGACACAAACCCCTTTTTTGGGATGGCCCGGAGCGGGGCGCGGCCCTCACCTGTCCTCAACCCCCCTCTGTCCCATCCCGGTTCCCTCAGCCAAATCTACAGTGGTCGGGCTCAGCGCCCAAATACGAGGAGAAAAAAATTTAGGAGGGGAGTCAGCACTATTGGCAGCAAGAAATGTGGCCAATATCCCCTGCTTTTGCAGTAAAGGCGGCAAAGTATAGTTAGAGTGGCAGGGAGGGCATTTTGTGAGGGGCACCTCGGGAACCAAACCGGGGATGAGGACAGCATGAGATGAAACACAAAAGATATGATGGCCGACCGCCTTTGGGGGCCGGGGGAGGGAAGGGGTTCATTTTCGTCAGGAGAAACTTGCATCATTCATCCATTCCTACAAAGCCAGAACACCCTCCTTTTACTTTCAGAGGCAGAACGGCCCCCCCAACACACCTCCCGGTGCGATGTTTCCACCCTTGGAAATTTCCCGCCGCACAGTTGGACCCACTGTATAACAGAGAAAGGCCCTTAAAAGATTTTTGATGATCCGGGGGACAGGAGTACCCCCCTGTGAAAAATTTGATGTCACCATTTTAGCCATGCGTGCACCTGCCTTTTTTTGAGGCCATTTTAGGGGGCCCGTTTTTTTGTCAGTCGCCAGGACTACGGATAATAACGTCTTCCCCCGCTTCCAAGTCCTGCAACAGACGAAAAACCCCGTCTGGGGAGGGACTGGAGACGGACGACTACTCCGCGGGCCCCATGATCCGTTTGGGGGCTGAAAAAGAGGAGGGGGGAGGGGGACAGAGCAGAAGCATTTTCTGGGGAAAAAAGGGTTTTCTACCCCGTACAAGAGAGGGGGAAAAGGAGCAGCTGGAGGAGGTAGATGGAGAGAGAAGACAGGCAGATGACCCCCAAGCACCGTCGGTATACAGTAGAGATGGGGGAGGGGGCCCCCCCAGTCCTTGTGCAGATGGTGATTTCCTGGCTATGAAAACCGAATAGTCACATCCGGGAGAGGGGTGATTCTGGCTCTCCACCCTATTGGACCCTCGCTACCGGGGCCAAAAAAGGAGCCTTTTTCCCAGCATTGAGAGGAGGACAAACTCAAATCCAAGGGGAAATCCTCCTATCATTGGCCCTGCCTATGGTTTGGGATCGTCCCCCCTCTGACAGGTCTGACCGAGGGGGTTTTTCACGCTCAGTACACTGCCGTGCTGCGGGGGAAGGGGGGGGTGGTCGGAGCATACCACTCCATCAGCAGCAAAACCAATCGGGGTCCCCCGATACAGCTTCCTTCACCCACCCAGTAAGGAAGGGAGTGGCCAGCAGCACAGCAGGACCTGGGGCAATCCTGAACCAAAGGGGGCCACTTGGGCAGCACTCTGCCACCCCCGTTTTTAAGATCCCTGCACGGGCACCAAACTGGATTGGGCCACAACTTCCCCATTTTGCAGTTTAGAAGCGTCCTCCCCCCCAGTAGTGTGGCATCAAGCGGGTGTTTTAGTGCGGCGGGGGCCCCGTTACCCAAGGGGAACCCCTTCCACGGGGAAATGGAACGACTGACCTTTGTCAAAATAACAGGCGTGATCGGCCAGGATTTCCACACACCAATGCCTTAGGCGCAGACAAAATCACCATGCTCCTCACCCAAACTGTGAGAAATGAGCTGGGTTCAAACTACCTGCCCACCACTTTTTTGTGCCGCCCAACCCGCCTGATCCAACATCTGCTGACAGTTTCTCCATCTGCCACCAACCATCTTTACCAGGGACTGATATTGCCACCCACCTCCACACTCTATCATTGTGCCACTTTATGACCTCATGCTGCTGCTGATGCTGCTGCTGTGACCTCCACACTGTGTCATTGTGCCACTCTCTGACCTCATGCTGTTGCTCCTGCCGCCGTCACCTCCACTCTCTGTCATTGTGCCACTCTGTGGCCTACTCCAGTTTTTGCCACCTCCAGAATGTCATTGTGCCACTGTCTGACCTCATGCTGCTGCCACCGTCACCTCCACTCTCTGTTATTGTGCCACTCTGTGGCCTACTCCTGTTTTTGCCACCTCCAGAATGTCATTGTGCCACTGTCTGACCTCATGCTGCTGCTGTGGCTGCTGCCGTGCCCTCCACACTCTGTCATTGTGCCACTGTCTGACCTCATGCTGCTGCCGCCGTGACCTCCACACTGTGTCATTGTGCCACTCTGTGGCCTACTCCTGTTTTTGCCACCTCCAGAATGTCATAGTGCCACTGTCTGACCTCATGCTGCTGCTGCCGTGACCTCCACTCTCTGTCATTGTGCCACTCTGTGGCCTACTCCAGTTTTTGCCACCTCCAGAATGTCATTGTGCCACTGTCTGACTTCATGCTGCTGCCGCCGTCACCTCCACTCTCTGTCATTGTGCCACTCTGTGGCCTACTCCTGTTTTTGCCACCTCCAGAATGTCATTGTGCCACTGTCTGACCTCATGCTGCTGCTGTGGCTGCTGCCGTGACCTCCACACTGTGTCATTGTGCCACTCTGTGGCCTACTCCTGTTTTTGCCACCTCCAGAATGTCATTGTGCCACTGTCTGACCTCATGTTGCTGCTGTGGCTGCTGCCGTGACCTCCACACTGTGTCATTGTGCCACTCTGTGGCCTACTCCAGTTTTTGCCACCTCCAGAATGTCATTGTGCCACTGTCTGACCTCATGCTGCTGCCGCCGTCACCTCCACTCTCTGTCATTGTGCCACTCTGTGGCCTACTCCAGTTTTTGCCACCTCCAGAATGTCATTGTGCCACTGTCTGACCTCATGCTGCTGCCGCCGTCACCTCCACTCTCTGTCATTGTGCCACTCTGTGGCCTATTCCTGTTTTTGCCACCTCCAGAATGTCATTGTGCCACTGTCTGACCTCATGCTGCTGTGGCTGCCGCCATCACCTCCACACTCTGTCACTATTGTTGCCACCTGAGCTCTCAGCTTGTTTTTTTCCAGCTTTCTCTGGCATGACTTTATCAGGCAACATTCCCGCTTCAGTTTTTTGGTCAGTTTTGCCCTCTTAAGTGCCCAGGGAATTTTAGAGTGAAGCGATTCTAATAGCGGCGGCAGTCATGTGCGTGTCATACTAAAACACAACATTGTGTGAAGACCAAACCAAGCTCCCTCTGCATATTTAAGCATGGCACAACGTTCTACAGCACCCTGTAGGCTCTGTGCAGCCTGGAAATTGCTGTTTTTTAAGGTGATTCGTCCCGAAGTAATTCGGAACAAAGTTATTTAATGTCGGGAAATTCGGCGAAGTGAGCGAACTGAATTTTGAGAAATTCACCCATCTCTAGTCTGGATACATTTCTAGATGTAATAATATAACAAGTTATAGTGACCGGGATTCTGGAGAAGGGTCTGCATACATTTCTAGATGTAATAATATAACAAGTTATAGTGACCAGGATTCTGGAGAAGGGTCTGGATACGTTTCTAGATGTAATAATATAACACGTTATATAGACCAGGACTCTGGAGAAGGGTCTGGAGACATTTCAATATGTAATAATAGAACAAGTTATAGTGACTGGGATTCTGGAGAAGGGTCTGGATACATTTCTAGATGTAAAAATACAAAACTTTTCAGTCTTGGCCTGCGACATCCAGTTTTCCTCCAATTTCAAGTTTTTTTCAGTGCTGAAAAAAGTAACATCTGAGACTTGTCCCCGATGTAGCATTTGAAGTGTTTTGACAAAGGGTGTTTATTTTATAAAAATATTCAAGGTCGCACATGTAGACCTTCATACAATTTTTCACATGGACGACACATCACATTATGAAACGGTTTTGGTCTAAATTTCACTTTTTTCCCCATAAAAAACCTATGGGCAAAAAAAGTGAAATTCAGACCAAAACTGTTTCATACACGTGGCCCTATATAATGTGATGCTTAGTTTTATGGTTTTTCCCCATCACTAAAACGTGTGATTTTTTAAAATCGTTTTGCATAATTTTCAAAAACTGCCCTGGAAGACCAGGTTTTTTTGTTTCTTGAATTATTTATTTAAAAAAAAAAAAATTCAGTATTGATAGAGGAAGCTACAATTTTATCCATATTTTTGGCTTTCCTAAATACAAATTTTGGATAATCCAGTGGATATGTGTCTGCAGTCTTATCTCGGTTTATCAGAGGCCAATATTTATTAATACCTTTTTAACAAAAAAAAAGGTACAATTGTCATGTATGGCAAGGTCAAGATTGGCCTCTTTCCAGATCTATCAAGGAGAACGCTGCGTATGCGAGCAGCACTCAAACCCCTCCTCACTCTACTTCAGGACCGCCAAATCCAATATCGATGGGGCTTCCCATTTGCACTACAAGTGAAAAAGGGGGACTCTCTGCTGACGTTCCGATCCCCAGTGGACATGCCAGCCTTCACTGAAGCCCTGGGTCTGCCTCGGGTGGACCTCCCAGACTGGGGGCTCGCTGTTGACTCATCAGGGAAGCCGAACTCTCCTGACAAACAACGAGTTACACGTCGCCCATCTCCCATAACTTCCCCCAAGACGCAGCGCCCGAACCGAAGACGGAGGGCACCGGAAGACCCGTCTCTACGTCCAGACTCACCCCGCTGAGGCGGAGCTTACACGATTGCTCATGGCTTGAGTATAGGATATCTTAATAACTTTAAGAATATCTGCCTTGTCTAACTAACCCTTCTGATATGTTGAAGTGCCTTTTAACATCAACCTAACCTTCCTGCTGTTTGGAGCTCCCTCACATGGTAGTGATTTCGTGATGGTTGTCTCACCCTCCTACATTGGTCACGTTGACCCCCGATTGCCTCTTTTGGCCATGCTTCTTTTATGGCTACAAGCAGCGTGTAGTCTGCACAATGTATTGTTGTGGTCTATAGCTTATAGACCCTTTTGTGTTACCCCATCTTGTTATAGGTTTTTCCCTTCTCTCCCAAGCCGGTCGGTGACTTCCCAACAGCCATGGACGGTGTCTTCATCTCCTAACAGGGGTGAGTGTTCTAGTATTCTCCCTAATGCATAACCTCAAAGTGACATCCCTTAATGTTAAGGGATTCAACATCCCTGAAAAGAGGTCACAAATATTATACCAATTACACCAATCTCGCGCCCATATAGTTTGCCTACAGGAGACACATTTACTACATGACCACGCCCAGGTATTTAAAAACAAATATTACCCTAACTGGTACCACAGTAGTAACACTTCACAAAAGACAAAAGGAGTAGCTGTCCTAATACATAAATCTCTCCCCCTTACGGTGTTAGAGACACGAGCCGACACCGAAGCGAGGGCCATCTTTTTAAAATGCAACCTCCAGGGATTTACATATACTATAGCCAATATTTATGTGCCAAACCATAACCAAATCCCCTTCTTGACCAAAACTTTCGATGATCTGACTGACTTCGCACAGGGGCAAGTAATACTCTGCGGGGACTTCAATCTCACGCTCCAGCCGTCTCTTGATAACTCCACAGGGAGGTCAGCGGTCCCGCTGCGTATGCTTAACAAATTTAAACGTTTGCTACATGACATGCAACTAACGGAT
This sequence comes from Phyllomedusa bahiana, assembly GCA_025379985.1. NCBI lineage: Eukaryota > Metazoa > Chordata > Amphibia > Anura > Hylidae > Phyllomedusa > Phyllomedusa bahiana. Next base: position 5,437 of record JAODAL010054908.1, on the reverse strand, counting down.
GTTTGGAGGCTGATGCACCCTGGAGAGAGAGACTACTCTTTCTACTCAAACCCGCACCAATCCTATAGCCGCATAGATTTTGTTTTCGTACAGCACTCTCTTCTCTCGTACGCGGTGGAAGCAAAGATTGATGTTATGACACACTCAGACCATGCACCTGTGTCTTGCTGTCTTGATCTCCCACACTTCCGTCGACCCCCATTTGCCTGGAAACTGAATGAGTCCCTCTTACTGGATGCTTTATGTTTGCAAGAGCTCCAGGACGGCATTCGGGAATTCTGTGTTAATCACCAGGAAGACGGTACGTCCTCTCAGACACAATGGGGGGCGATGAAATGTGTACTTCGAGGTATACTGATAAAGCATGGAGCTCGCTTGAAACGTGAGGCTGCCACGAAGCTCAAATCGCGATTGGAGGAGCTCCATGCAGCAGAACTCTCACACAAATCTTCGGGGTCGGAAGTTGATCATAGACGGCTGATACAGCTGCGACATGAGGTTCTTGCCTTGATGGAACGGAAACACAGGCGATACTGCCAAACTCGTGCAGCACTATTCTATGAATGGAGCAACAGGCCCGGTAGATATCTTGCACGTGCATTACGAGAGAGGAGAGCTGCATTGTTTATCCCCCAGATTAAAACTAATAGTAGTCAGACGAGACACTTGACTCAAGAAATTCTGAATGTGTTCCATGACTTTTACTCAAGCCTTTACCATTTACCTAAACCCCCTAACAAGCGGGATTTGAGTGAACATCCCATAGATCTGCGAGAGTATCTGCAAAAAACAGCCCTGCCCTCCATACCAGTAGAGGTACTAAGCTCGTTGGAGGAACCCTTCTCCCAGGCGGAACTTCAGGCTGCCATCGGGTCTTTGCCGGCTGGGAAAAGCCCGGGCCCAGATGGCTTCACAGCCAAATTCTACAAGGTCCTGAGAGAGGAACTTTCTCCTTCCCTCTTGGACACATTTAATACGGTTTCAAATGACTCCCCCTTTGATCCTGAATTTTTAAAAGCTTACATCACTGTCATCCCCAAGGATGGTAAGGACCTGACCCTTTGCCAAAATTATAGACCTATTTCCCTAATTAACACTGACGCTAAGATCTTTGCAAAACTGATCGCGTTACGACTAAATCCTCTGTTAGAGAATCTAATACACCTCGATCAAGTGGGCTTTGTCCCCAAGAGGGAAGCTCGGGACAACATCTTGAAAACTCTTACCCTGGTTAACTACGTACACTGTTCAAAAATCCCATGTATGCTACTCTCATTAGATGCCGAAAAGGCCTTTGATCGGGTGGACTGGGAGTTCCTGTTCGAGGCGCTCTCGAATCTTGGCCTTGGCCCGATCCTTCTTGCAAAGATTAAAGCGCTCTATGACTCCCCGATAGCGCAAATTAGAGTTAACGGATCCCTTTCTTCCCCTCTTCCTATTTGCAACGGCACTAGACAGGGGTGTCCGCTTTCGCCCCTCCTTTACGCTCTAGTTATGGAACGCTTGCTACAGGATATTCGGGCAAATGACTCCATAAAGGGGATTAAATGTGGAAATATGCAGGTCAAGTGTTCGGCATTTGCCGATGATCTTCTCCTGTATATCACAGACCCTCACACTTCCCTCCCCTCACTCTTACAAGCCCTGAAAACCTTTGGACGGTTTAGCAACCACAAGATTAATATGGACAAGAGCGTGGCACTAAATGTTTCACTACCCATCAAAGTGGTAACCAGACTAAAAGAAAAATATCCTTTTTCTTGGGCTATGAAGTCCATTAAATACCTGGGCGTCCATGTTCCTTTGGATCTAAAACACACATTCGAGTTAAATTTCCCCCCTTTATTGAAGGTTATTCAAGGAGACCTATCCAGATGGGACAAAAAAGACTTCTCTTGGATAGGTCGCATTAATATCTTAAAAATGAATGTCCTGCCCCGTCTCCTTTACTTATTTCAGGCAATTCCGGTCGTGCTCCCCAAAACTTTTCTGCAGTCTGTGAACAGGATGGTCACCCGTTTCATCTGGGCGCAGAAACACCCCAGAGTGGCTAGAAATACATTGATAGCCCCTCGGATAGCAGGTGGACTCTCCCTGCCAGACTTTCTGCGATACTATCTAGCAGCGGTGATGGTTCGGGTTCTGGATGGCTTCCACGGTTATAAATCTAAACTCTGGGTGCAGATTGAAACAGTATTGTATGGCTTTCCAGTGGCACCCATTCCTTGGCTACCCCCCAGTATCCTGCCCAAAAAGTTGGTTCTCCAGCTACCATTGATTTTGCAGACCACAGTCCTCACTTGTAGAGGTCACCCATCCTCTCTGCACATATTTCAGACAGGGGGCCCACTCACTCCCATTACAGGCAACCCAGGAGTCCCAGAAACTCTTAGGCATGTGGGACTGGGGTTAGGGGGAGACAGGGGTTTCGCATTAATGGTAGATGTTTATGAGAGACAAACCATTAAGACATACGCGGACCTAGTTGCCTCTTCGCAGCAGGGAAGACTTGCCAGATTACACTACTACCAGCTGCGCAGCTTCTGCTCAACTTATGAGTCCCCACTTGCACTATGCCGTTTGCCCTCCACATTTGAACGCTGGTGCCTGCAATCAACTCCCTCCTCTCATGCCCTCTCCAGAATTTATAGCTTGTTACTCTGGAGGGAGGATAACCCACGATTCACCTATCAAAAGGCTTGGGAGAAGGAACTTTCGAGAACATTCTCGGATGAGGAGTGGGGGGACGTGTTTGCTCGGTTACGAGGAATCACGGTTGCGGTAAAAGTACAGGAATTAAACTTCAAGATCCTTTCGAGATGGTATCGAGTCCCGGCTTTACTACACTCTCTATATCCGACTGTCTCTAACATCTGCTGGCGTTGCCATAAAGGGGTGGGGAACATGCTTCACATCTGGTGGGAGTGCGAAGTGCTGCAAAGTTTCTGGCGCAAGGTGATTCATGTGATTCAGTTGGTTACAGGGGAACAGTTAGACAACGACCCGATTACCCTACTGTTTTTAAAGGTAAGGGGGTCATATCGCTCTCTGAGAAATCGTCTAATACTAACTCTGCTGAACGCAGCTAAGACACTTGTCCCTAGACTCTGGCGTTCCCCCACTTGCCCGTCAATCACAGATTGGTTTAAGGAGATACATAAAATCTGTAGATGGGAAGAAATACGTTGTGATTCGCGCAAGGACTCCCTAAACTTCCACAAGGTTTGGGGTGACTGGTTAGCCTTCTGCCAAACAGACCAATATAACTCTATTCTGTGACCGCCCTGATATTAACGAAATGAGCTGATGGGAAACTGACACCGGCTGGCTTCTTCCTACCTCCCCCCTTCCCTGTTTTACCTCTCCCTTACGTTGAGTTATGTTATGTTGCCGCACTAACGGGGAATGCCGAGGTGGCAGTGCTTTCGGCCACCCTAAAGGAGGCTAATCTAGCCCTAACTTTGAACTGAACATGACCTCTTCTCTCTCTTACAGGGAGCCTATTAACTTGCTACCTCTGTTTCTTAACCTCTTCTTACAGGCTTTCTGAGGACTCATTGAAATTCTATACCTGCTAGATTATTCTGAGATTAGTTAGCAGAGTGCACCACTAGTGTTTGCCATGTTGGAATAAATCTAACTGCACTATCTCTAGGAATAGTTACATGTTATACTCCTCTAATGTTGCAAAATTATCTTTGATTGTCAACTAATAACAATATTGCTGCTTCAAGTCTAGTATAATCTTTTATACTATGTATGATTGTATCAATGTGGCAATAAAGTTCTTCTTGGAATGGAAAAAAAAAAAAGGTACAAATGAAAGGATAATTAAAAAATAAATTTTAGTGATACTATTAAAAACAGAAAGTACTACCTACCATACACATACTAATACAGACGAAAACGGAGAATCCGCCCCGAAAAGGGCGACCCCGCACAGGAACCGCTACTACTTACTGTATGTGTGTATACTAAAGATATGTGACTAAATCATATTAGTGATAAAACACCTATTAAAAGTGAGTGTGCAAAACTATATAAACACAAAAAACAAGGACACAAAAAAATATTAAACATCTAGATATATGGTCACCAATTAACCATAAAAGAATTGCTTTTACTCTGCAATAATAAATCTCCAACGCGTTTCCCCCTAAGTGTTGGGTTCTTCAGGGAGAATAATTGCACAAAGAAGCAAATACCATGATGAGGTAAATAAATTAAGGTGCAACTCACGGTCCTTGAAGATGGATTATCGCTGCAGCAGACAGATGGACGATACAAAGAATACAGACTCCCAACCTTAAGAGAGAGATAATTCCGCTGCAGCAAATATTATCACTGCAGCAGACAAATAGATGATACCATAGATACAAACTCCCAAAGTAGGCAGAAAAAGATAGGGCCGCTGCAGCAAGTACTGGTGGAGTAAGGTAGCCACAAAATATGGCAGCACCTGAGGGGAGTGTAAATAAAACACAGATAATGAGTAAGGGTACTCACCTGGTGGGAGATCGCACATGGCGTCCAGAAGGCGAGGTGTACCTATAGAACAAAGATAGTCGATAAAGTTCACTACTTTCAAAAGGTGGACGAAAAGTAGCGTGCGTGCGCATCGGCGTCGTTGCGCCGGCCACGTACAGACATACACAGGACTCCCGTGTATGCGCAAGTGGACAGTATCAATAAAGATCCCAGGTTCAAAGGATGATGACGACGCCGCTCACACACGTCAGCGCCAACTGAGAATCTATGCATAGGTATCGGACAAATGTCTGCGCATGTGCACGGGAAGGCCGCATCATCGAACGGTACCAGCCAGCTAGAAAGATTAGAATTGACACACCGCGTACATAGGAAATACCAAGACTGCGGTGTAGAGTATAGGGAGCACCTTATCAAACAAATAGCATGTGATTAACATACTTATATCGATAAATTAAAGTAAAACACCAGGAAAAGATATATATATATATATATATATATATAATATATATTAAATAATATATATATATATATATATATATATATATATTATATTATATATATATATATATATAACCCCCACTAATGGCAAAAATATGAGAATGGTGAGTAGAGCATAAATCACAAATAAATAAAATATAGTGATACTTCAAATAGATAGGAAATAAACAAAAGATGCACACATATAGAGGCAAAACATTATTGAATAAACGATACAAAAGAAAGATAGTCATTCAGGCCATGAGGGTGAAGGGTTTTCAGACGAAAGATCCAATTGGTCTCCCTTGCAATATTTTTTGATCAAAGTCACCCTTTCTTAATGAAGGTGATACAATCTCCACTACAGAGAAACTGATGGATTGTGGATTAGCAGTATGCATACTATTCATGTGACGGGCAAGTGGGTATCACGTTGATGTTTTATAAACTCCAAGTGTTCTAAGATCCT
>JAODAL010054907.1:0-24318 GCA_025379985.1 Phyllomedusa bahiana | reverse complement strand
AGGTGCCCCTTCCAGTGCTGGCGACATCACGCAAACCAGCGGATCGTCGGTTGCAGGACCGTCAGGCCTGTCATCGCTGGGTTAGGGCCCTGTGAATCTCAGTAACGAATAGCGTCGCCAATCTGTTCTTCAGTGGTTAATGCAACCTGCATGCTGTGGTCCAGTGTGTAGTCAATGTCCAGTTCAACTAAAATGGTGGTTCAAAGACTCCTTTATCCGACACTTTTTAATCTGTGGGTCAGACAGGTTTAATGGTCATACTGCGGTCCAGGACAGGTATAGTCAATGTCCAGTTCAACTAAAATGGTGGTTGAAAGACTCCTTTTTCCGGCACTTTTTAAATCTGGGGGTCATGCAGGTTTGGGGCTTATGCTGTGGCCCAGGACAGGTATAGTCAATGTCCAGTTCAACTAAAATGGTGGTTGAAAGACTCCTTTTTCCGGCACTTTTTAAATCTGGGGGTCATGCAGGTTTGGGGCTCATGCTGTGGCGTAGGACAGGTATAGTCAATGTCCAGTTCAACTAAAATGATGGTTCAAAGACTTCTTTTTCCAGCTCTTTTTAATCTGTGGGTCATGTAGATTTAAGGGTCATGCTGCGGTCCAAGACAGGGATAGTCAATGTGCAGTTCAACTAAAATGGTGGTTCAAGGAATACTGCCTTCTGTCACTTTTTAATTTGTGGGTCATGAAGGTTTAAGGGTCATGCTGTGGTACAGGACAGGGATAGTGAATAGTCTGTCAGTTTTTTTCTGTCACTCTTGTTGCCTAATTGTCTCACCTAAGATGTAGCACGTATCCATTTTACTGTTGTGGATGTTAATTCCAGCTTCTCCTCCCCTGTTGGGCTTAAGAATGAAGGTGTTGTTCCTCTCCCATAGACTTTTATGGTCATCGGCGATTATCTATAATCGGATATCGGCATGATAATTGACAATATCGACTATCGATCCGATGACGATAGTTGACGCAATCACTCATCACTATTGGTGTCCATTAGCAAAGCCCTAGTCATGGATCTGTCTCCACTGTAACAGTATGTACAGTCAAGTCACATTATTATGACCACCTCCTACTTTTGATGTACACAGCACATAGTTGATGAAGTAGATCACATTTTTAAAGGTGACTTTGTTAGTATATAGTATGGAAGGGATGATTATTGGTTTTCAAGTCAAAGAGGTCAGTTCTTCTGAAACTGAGCAGTTTGTGAACTGTTTTCATGCTGCTGTGACAAAAGTAATGGCAGTTGCTAGAAAATTCACTCTCAGGGCAGGGAGAAAAAAATCCTTACAGTGTGTAATTATTGTTTATAATTACACACTGTAACCCAATATTATCACATCTGTACATTAGGAAATTTCATTGTCATTTTCTATGACATAATGCAACATAAACTCATAGCTGAAGGATTCAGATTTATTTAAAGAAAATATAAACTAGCTACCTTTCAATTGTAAATGGAATCACAATTTCCAGGCATATTTACTTATGAGAAATAAGATACATTACAGTTGACTGGAAATTCTGCATTATATAACCAAGAGAGTTTAATACTGTCCACTGCATTTTATTTATTTTAATGTATTATAATCTCGCTGACTCATACTGGTAGAGTATCTTAAACTGATTAACCCTGATGCATTTGGTGGCTGTCAGCCACTTCCTGAAAAGGTGTCATTGTTAGTCAATTCAAGACATGTTAAAGAGCCAACTTATAATAAAATAAAAAAAATAAAAAACGTATTTGGTGCAGTTGAAAGCTATTTGGATTACATTAGCAGTTACAAAGTTTTCTAAAAAATGAAATGCAATGCTTAAATTTATTGTATTCACTATTTTCTAAGTTAATGCTTCCTTTTCTGTGCATTATGACAATAACACTTTTGCCATTTAACAGGATATGAGTTACAATATAAAATAGGCATGAAAAAAGTTTCAGCTTTTTATTTTGGACGTACTGGCCAATGAAATGAGAAACTTATGTCTACAGATTGGCATCAGCCCTGTTATTGCTTCCACACTGAAAAAATTGACTGAATTATGTGACAGTTACCTTTAAGGCTTGTAAATAAGCTGAATCTTTTTTCACATTTTATTAAAGAATCAAACTATTTTTTTAACAGTTTTAATAGTCATCCATTTCATCCTATTCATCAGTTTACAATTAGTTTTGATAATAGCAGGAAAGAGCCAACAAAACAGAGCTAAGTTACTGTGATCCATTCTGTCCCTTTTTCTAGTGTAGAAAACTTAATTCTAAATACTCTATTGAATAAACCTGACTTAGGTCATTTTTACTGTCACGGCTCACACCCCTGCTGGGTTTACAGCCACAGGCACATCCGTGTACTGCCATACTGTGGCTGGCATCCTGGTTTAGCTTATGTCTTTGGCTTCCTGTTTGTTCCACCTGCTAGCTTCTTGCCTCTGACTGCTCTCTAGGGCGTGTGCACATGCACCCGCCCTTATTTAAAGGGCAGGCATGCACTAAGGGCGACATGTATGAACGTTGGCTCTGACAGGCCAGTTCTAAAGAACTTTAAGGCAGTGAAGAATGCGCCAGAATGTATGAACCTGTTCTTCTGCAGGTCATACATACAGGAGCAGTGTGGTGCTAATACGACAAGTCTGGTTCAGGCACCACCTTTAACTTGGTGTTGCTGTTCTGACTTTTCTGCGCCTAGATTTGGCATCAAGGAATCATAAATGTGTCTACGTGGTGTGATACTGCCCCAGAACGCCCCAAATCTTTGGCACACTAAAAAGTGTCTTATCATGCCAAAATTTGGAGTGCAACTGTTCATACATTCTTTTTGGCGCAAAGTACACTAGAAAACTGTCACAGCCCCGTTCATACATGTCACCCTAAGTTTCTGCCATTTCTCTTGGACCTTAATATACATAAGTGTTTGGCTGGTATTACTGTTTATGTTTTTGGGTATTGACCTTGGCTTTCCTGACCTGTTTATGCCTGAACTACTCCTGCTTTGACTTTATGCCTGTGACCTCAACTATGATTTCATGCCACCTGCCACAACCTCTTCCCTAGTGACCTGAATCCGCTGCAGTAATCAGAAGGTTTCTATATGAATCCAAACTATTTGCTAGAAACCTTTATAAAGTACCATTGCTGAATAAAACACGTGTCTTGAAAAGGTTACAGTTTGCCAAGGAACACATTGACTGACTTAAAGAGAAGTGGCAAAACTTTCTTTGGACAGATGAGAGCAAGAATGTTCTTATTGAGTCTAAAGGCGGCAAACAGTTTGTCAGACGACCCATAAACACTAAGTTCAAGCCACAGTACACTGAAGACTGTTGTCAGGGGGGCGGCCGCAGGGGGTCCGGCGCAGGTGCGGCAGCTGCCCGCGTCCAATCCCTCGCTGCTCGGGTCCCCGCCCCTGGTCACTTACCCATCTGCGCTTCTGTGCTTCCTGCTTCTGCTTGTCCCGGCCGCCGCGCGCGTACCCGCTGCTTAGGGCACGCGAGCGACGACTGGTCTGGATTTAAAGGGCCAGTGCCCCGGTAGTTTGTCAATTGCCGGCCGCTAGTCCTAAATAAGGTACATGCCCCCTGCACTCTCTGCCAGTTTGTTGGTGTGCGTTGCCTTGTCTTGAGAGTGTTGGAGCTCTGTCTGATTAACCGTGTACCAGTCTGTTCCGCTACATTTCCTGACCTTGCCTGTTTGCCGCCTGCCCTGACCGTCTGCCCGTCTCTGACCACGAATCTCTGCCGCCTGTCCTGACCTCCTGCCTGTCCCCGACTACGCTTCTGGATTACGATTTTGTACCACGCATTACCCCGGCCGCCATCGCAAGCAAGTCACGTCAGGGGTAGCGACCTGGTAGCCTCACGCCGCAGCAAGTCCATCCCGCTTTGCGGCGGGCTCTGGTGAATACCGGGGGCTACTTAGATTCCGCTGCCTGGCGTGGCTTAACTATCAACGCTTGCGGTGGTCCAGCGAATCCACCAAACCATTACAGTACAATCTGGCCATGGATTCCGCCAGGGTACCTTTGCCTGAGCTCCGGGACGTCATGATGGCCATTGCCCAGCAGAGCCAGCGTATTGACCAGCTCGCGGCCATGATGCAGAACCTTGCGGCCCGTCTACCTCCGCCTGTGGCTGCTGCCACCGCTCCAGCACCGATTGCTCCTGCAGCCATTGCTCTACCTGTTCCTGCACCGGGACCATCTCTGCATCTGCCGCTTCCCTCACGCTATGATGGAGACCCCAAGAAGTGCCAAGGCTTCATCAGTAAATGCTCCATCCACATCGAGACGTGGGGGCATCAATTTCCTACCGAGTGGGCTAAGGTGGCCTTTATAATTAGCCTCTTATCGGGGGAAGCCTTGGCCTGGGCCACTCCACTATGGGACCGAGGAGATCCGTTGATGGCAAATCTGCAAACCTTCCACCAGGGGTTCCGCACCGTCTTCGAGGAACCTGGCCGTACCTCCTCCGCTGCCGCAGCTCTGCTCCGTCTCCGTCAGGGCGACTCAACCGTGGGTCAGTACTCCGTGAATTTCCGCATCCTAGCCTCTGAGCTGGACTGGCATAATGAGGCTTTGGTGGCGACCTTCTGGCAAGGCCTTTCGGGGCGTATGAAAGACGAACTCGCTGGTCGGGACTTGCCAGCTGCTCTGGACGAACTGATTCGGTTAGCTACCCGAATTGATATTCGGTTTGCCGAGAGACAACAAGAGCTCTGCCTCCAACGGGAGATCGCCCAACCACGCCGGCTACCTCGTTTGGCTCCAGTTTTCCAACGACCTCCACTTCCTCCGCCAATGGTTCCTGAGGACGAACCCATGCAGGTCGAGAGAGCCCACGTGACCCAGGAGGAACGCTCACAGCGTCGTCAGAGGCAGCTGTGCTTCTACTGCGGTGGTTCTGGCCACTGTATTGGGGACTGTCCGGTGCGTCCGGGAAACTCTCGCATGTAGGGCTCGCAGGAGAGTCATCCCTAGATGTCAGTGCGGCCTCTCCCCGTCTGACCATTCCCGTACTCTGTGGAATTTCGCTGGACAGCATCTTTCAAGCCACCGCCTTCCTGGATTCGGGGTCCGCTGGAAATTTTGTCAGCCAAGCTCTGGTGTCCAAATTTTGTCTCCCGGTGACCCTTCTGCAGAAACCCATGTTTGTCTCCTCCATCAGTGGCGAATGCCTAAAGGACGCTATTCGGTTCTGCACTGCGCCCCTCACCTTGCAGATAAGCGCCCTACACAATGAGACTCTGAAACTTCTTGTTCTGCCTCGCTCCTCATCTGAAATCCTCCTGGGCCTTCCTTGGTTGCAAGACCATGCTCCAACCTTGGACTGGAACACGGGCGAGATTCTCCGTTGGGGTCCCATGTGCCACTCGCGATGCCTTCCTGTACTCCGTTCTGCTCTACGGCTCACCTCTGTAAAGTCTACAAAGCCTCTGCCGGGTCTGCCCACTCCGTACAAGGATCTAGCCGACGTCTTTTCCGAAAGACAGGCCGATACTCTGCCCCCGCACCGGCCTTTTGACCTGCAACCCAGTAGTACTCCTCCCCGAGGCAGAGTCTATCCTCTTTCTGTGCCTGAGACTAAGGCTATGTCGGAGTATATCCAGGAGAATCTCCGTAAAGGCTTCATACGCAAATCTTCCTCGCCTGCGGAGGCCAGCTTCTTCTTTGTTGAAAAGAAAGATGGTACTCTCCGACCCTGCCTCTGATCTTGGAGCTGTTCGATCGCCTGCGTGGCGCAAACATTTTTTCCAAGTTGGATTTACGGGGAGCATACAACTTGATTCGTATCCATGAAGGCGACGAGTGGAAGACGGCCTTTAATACCCGAGATGGCTATTTTGAATATCTTGTCATGCCATTCGGCCTCTGCAACGCTCCGGCGGTGTTCCAGAATTTTGTCAATGAGAGTTTCCGCGATCTCCTCTATGTCTATGTCTACCTAGATGACATCCTAATCTTCTCTCCTGATCTGGAAACTCACCGCCTCCACGTCCGACAAGTGCTCAAACGTCTCCGTGACCACCAGTTATATGCCAAACTGGAGAAATGTCTGTTTGAACGCACCTCATTGCCCTTCCTGGGATACATAGTCTCGGATCAGGGTCTCCAGATGGACCCCTCGAAGCTCTCAGCAGTCTTACAGTGGCCTCGACCTGTGGGTCTTCGTTCTATCCAACGCTTTCTGGAGTTCGCAAATTATTATAGACAGTTCGTTCCGCATTTCTCCATGCTTGTGGCCCCCACTGGTGGCCCTTACGAAGAAAAATGCCAACCCTAAATCCTGGCCGCCAGAAGCCCAAGAAGCTTTTGATTGTCTTAAACCAGCTTTCGCTTCTGCTCCAGTTCTGTCTCGTCCGGACCCGCAGCGTCCCTTTGTCCTAGAAGTGGACGCCTCCTCAGTAGGTGCAGGCGCTGTCCTCCTACAGAAGTCCTCCTCTGGGAAACTACGTACTTGCAGCTTCTTATCAAAAACCTTCACCCTAGCTGAAAAGAATTATACGATCGGTGATCGCGAATTACTGGCCATTAAGTTAGCACTAGAAGAATGGCGGCACCTGCTGGAGGGGGCTCGCCACCCCATCGATATCTTCACCGATCATAAAAATCTTCTCTATCTGCAGTCGGCACAAAGACTGAATCCTTGGCAAGCCAGGTGGTCACTCTTTTTCGCCCGCTTTGATTTCCTTCTTCACTTTCGGCCAGCTGGGAAGAACGTCAGAGCAGACGCCCTCTCTAGATCCTCGGACACAATGGGCTTGGAGCCACCTCTGCAGCACATAATTCCTCCTGAGCGTCTCCTCACTGCAGCCCCCGTGGACCTTCAACATCGGCCTCCTGGGAAGACCTACGTACGCCCTGCCATGCGGCCTCGTATCCTGAAGTGGGGACATGCTTCACGAACAGCGGGTCATCCTGGAGTCCATAAGTCTCTGCAATTAATCGCTCGTTATTATTGGGGGCCCACATCCGCTCAAGATGTTAGAGACTTTGTCCTGGCCTGTACCTCCTGTGCCCGTAATAAAGTCCCTCGTCTCAGACCCACGGGTCTGCTTCAGCCTCTCCCGGTGCCAGAAAGACCTTGGTCCCATGTAGCCATGGACTTTGTTACGGACCTCCCGGCCTCCTCTGGAAACATGGTCATCTGGGTGGTGACAGATTCTCGAAGATGGCTCACTTTGTTCCTCTGCCCGGGTTGCCCTCTGCCCCCCAGCTGGCCCAGCACTTCTTTCACCACATTTTTCGTTTACACGGTCTCCCATTGCATATCGTCTCAGATAGGGGGGACCAGTTTGTTTCGAGATTCTGGCATGCTCTTGGTGGTCAGTTGCAGGTTCAGTTAGACTTCTCGTCTGCATACCACCCTCAAACTAACGGGCAGGTAGAGAGGGTTAACCAAGTTTTGGGCACCTACCTACGACATTTTGTATCCGCCCGTCAGGATAACTGGTCTGACCTCCTCCCCTGGGCGGAATTTCCATATAATTCTCTAGACTCAGAGTCCGCTGGAGCCTCTCCTTTTTTATTGTGTTTGGGCTACATCCCCGCCCGTCCCTCCCTCTGGCTACCTCGTGTCACGTTCCTGCCGTGGATGCCCAAGTGCGAAACATCAAGGCACTTTGGCAAGTCACACGACAGGCCCTTCTACGGGCCTCCGCTCGCACGAAGGTCTAGGCTGACAGGTACCGTAGACCTCCGCCCCTATTTAAGCCGGGTGAGAGGGTTTGGTTATCTGCCAAGTATATTCATTTCAAGGTGCCCAGTTAAAAGTTAGGCCCTAAGTATTTGGGCCCTTTTGTTGTACTTCGGCAACTGAACCGGTGTCCTACAAGATCCGCTTGCCTCCTACTCTGCGTATCCCGAACGCCTTCCATGTGTCTCTCCTCAAGCCTGTGGTGCTGAATCGCTTCTCCCGTGGATCTGTCTCGCCTTCTCCTGTGGCCAACATCTTTGAGGTCAAGGAGGTGCTGGCGGAAAAAACAGTGAGGGGGAAGCGGTTCTTTCTTATTGACTGGAAGGGGTTCGGGCCTGAGGAGCGTTCGTGGGAACCCGAGGCCAACCTGTCATCTGACCTCCTCTCTAAATTCCGTAGAAAGAGGGGGAGACCTAAGGGAGGGGGGGTACAGTCATGGGGGCTGGCACGGGTTCCGTCGCCCCCCCGTGGCCGCCCCCCTGCCCGCAGGGGATCCGGCGCGGGTGCCGCGGTTGCCCGTGTCCAGCCCCTCGCTGCTCATGTCCCCGCGCCTGGTCTATTACCCGTCCGCGCTCCTGTGCTTCCTGCTTCTGCTTGTCCCGGCCGCCGTGCGCGTACCCACTGCTTAGGGCGCGCGAGCGACGACTGGTCTGGATTTAAAGGGACAGCGGTTCTGTCTGATTAATCGTGTACCAGTCCGTTCCGCTACGTTTCCTGACCTTGCCTGTTTGCCGCCTGCTCTGACCGTCTGCCCGTCTCTGACTACGAACCTCTGCCGCCTGTCCTGACCTCCTGCCTGTCCCCGACTACTCCTCTGGATTACGCTTTTGTACCAGGCATTACCCCGGCCGCCATCGCAAGCAAGTCACGTCAGGGGTAGCGACCTGGTAGCCTCAAGCCGCAGCAAGTCCATCTCGCTTTGCGGCGGGCTCCGGTGAATACCAGGGGCTACTTAGACTCCGCTCCCTGGCGTGGCTTAACTATCATCGCTTGCGGTGGTCTAGCGAATCCACCGAATCATTACAACTGTAAAACATGGTGGTGCAAGTAAAATAGTTTTGGGATGTTTCTCATACTCTGGAGTTGGGCCTATTCAGCGCATACAACTCTCTATATATATATATATATATATATATATATATATATATATAATATATATAGTAATGCCTCAATTACATCCGGGTGCCATCTTGGACCGTCCTGGGGGTACTTAGCTCTCGGATCGCCCTCTTGGTAAACAGATAATGGCACTCCAATACAGGCTTCAGTTTGAATCTGGCCTCAGCCAGTTTTATTTTTCCAGGCGCAGTTTTCAGGCAACAAAACACAAACAAAATCCTCGGCCGTCAGGCCACTAACTAAACAATATTAGAGTCCCTCACTAACATGGTCTGTGCCTACCACACAGCACCATATACAACAGTATTTTCACTGTATAATAGGCTTTCCTCAAGCTTCCGCGGCCAGAGCCTCTGTCCCCAGCTCCTCTGCTACTCCACACTCAGGTAGCAGACCACGCCCCCTGATCATCTGTAGTAGGAAGCCTTTAATAGGTCTACAGAGAGCTACCAAAATCCCTTCCTGGAACGTGGGGATGGCCTCCTACTCAACACTGTTACGGGCCCGGGAAAAGCAACTGGTCACTAGCCGCATAGCAGCCATACTAGCTACATCTGTCAGTAACCTATGGGTACTGACAATAAATGGTTGCCTTCCCCCACCGAAACCAGGTTTTCGGTGGCACGTCGGCAGCAAGTCTCTTGTGGTACGCCACCTAGTGGCAGAACCTGGCGACCGCCTGAGGTCACTATTCCACACTATATGTATTATATATATATATATATATATATATATATATATATATATATATATATATATATATTATTATATATAATAATATTATTAGAGATGGGCGAATCGGTTCTAACGAAGTGGAATTCGTTTAGAAATTTCAGGAAAAATTTGATTCTGCACGAAGGCAAAGTTTATGGTGATTCACGGGAATCGTCTTTTTTCTAAAATGGCCGCGAGCACATAGCATGACATGGGGCAAAGAACTATGGGAGGAAGAAAGGAACGCCCTCAATGACATGTGCAGACATAAAGTCAATCAGCAGCCACCGGGCTTCTGTGATGTCACAGCCATATAAATACGGCAGCCATGTTAAATTCTGCCACTTGTCAGTGTGTCTCCTGTCCATAAGCATCTGGCTGCTGCAGCACTATATTGCAAAACATATCCATTTTTTGAGCTACTGGGGTGAAAGACCTTCACAAGTGTGTGTCATATACACACGTGTTCCTGAACCAGCGTTTTTTAATTTGTTTGTTTTAGTTTGTAGGGTATTCTCCCTAAAATCCAGGGTGTTTGTATTTCTGCCCCATATATGCCTGAAATCCATCTAGTTCAGTCTGTAGGGTATTTTATTTTATAACAAGGGTTAATTTATCCTCTTGTTTGTGGAGGAATGTGAGTCAAATACAGGGTGTGTGTATTTCTGCCCCATATACACCTGAATTCCATCTGGTTATTTCTGTAGGGTATTTTATACCCAAGGGTTAATTTATCCTCTTGTTTGTGGGGTAATTTTGAGTCAAATACAGGGTGTGTGTATTTCTGCCCCATATATGCCTGAATTCCATCTGGTTATTTCTGTAGGGTATTTTATACCCAAGGGTTAATTTATCCTCTTGTTTGGTGGATAATTTTGCGTCAAATAGAGGATGTGTATATTTCTGCCCCATATACGACTGAATTCCATCTGGTTATTTCTGTAGGGTATTTTATACCCAAGGGTTAATATATCCTCTTGTTTCTGGGGTAATTTTGAGTCAAATACAGGGTATGTGTATCTCTGCCCCACATATGCCTGAATTCCATCTGGTTATTTCTGTATGGCATTTTATACCAAAGGGTTCATTTATCCTCTTGTTTGTGGGGTAATTTTGAGTCAAATACAGGGTGTGTGCATTTCTGCCCCATATATGCCTGAATTCCATCTGTTTATTTCTGTAGGGTATTTTATACCTAAGGGTTAATTTAACCTCTTGTTTGTGGGGTAATATTGAGTCAACACATACCCACCTGAAATCCATCAACTTCAGACTGTGGGGGTATTTTAATCTGTGGCCAAGAGTTAATTTATCCACTTTTTGTGGAGAATTCTGTGTCAACTCCAGTGTTTGTGCATTTCAGCCTCACATACATCTCAAATCTAGCCAGTTCAGTCTCTCAGGATATTGCTATCTGTGGCAAACAGTTAATTTTTTCAATTATTGTGGTGATTCTGTTAAATGCCGATACATGTAGATCCCCCACCACCACAAGAGTGAAGAGGGTGTCATCAGTAATTTTACATTGACGTCACTATTCATTTTGCCCTTCCTTTGATCCTTCAGTGTCCACTTTCAATTGGTCAATAATCCATCGTTACTAAATCCAAAAAGAAACGGGAGTTGATCCCAAAAATAATAAGTAAATGGAACATTTGCTTGTCTTCTGTGTTTTGTATCCACTCCTACTTTTCGTGGCACAATGTAATAATTTTGAGGTGGCGGCAGCTAGGTGACATAATGAGGAATTGGCAGTAACAGCAACATCAAGCCAGAGAGTGACATAGTGACATAGCCTGGAGATGACAGCAGCAGCATGAGGAGACCTGAGTGGTGAGGTGACAGCAGCATCAGAAGGCTACATAATGACCCAGTGAAGAGTGGGTGTCAATACCAGTCCCTGATAAAGATGGTAGGTAGTTGAAGGAGCAGCTGGCAGCAGATGTGTGGCATCAGGTGGCTGGCAGCATCAGAATAGTAGCTGAGGCAGGTAGCCAGGAGAATCCAGGGTTCAGGATCTGCTCCAGGTACTGCTGCTGGTGGGTACCTAAATCACTAGGTGGGTGAAGAAAGCTGCTCATCAACAACTCCAGACTCAGGTTGCTGCTGATGCAGCTGGTACTGCTCCTAGCCCCCCATTCCATCACAGCAGGCGTGGTAATGGTACATGAGCGCTGAGGAACCCCCCGGTCAGACCTGCTAGAGGATGGACGATGGCGCAGATAGGCAGCGTCCAACTGACTACATTGGATGTCTCTATATTACTTGAGTTTGTCCTTCATCTTGGCAGGTGAAAAAATGCCCCCATTTTGGACCGGTAGCTAGGGTCCAAGACAGTGGAGAGCCAGAAGTCATCCATCTGCTGGATGGTGACTATTCGGCTTTAACTACCCAGACAAATCAGCATGCAGCGGGCCATCTGCACAAGTGACTCTGAAGGACTCCATCTGCCTCCATCTCCACTGTATAATGCAATGGTGTGTCTGGGTCATCTGCCTCGTCTTCCTCATCTCCCTCTACCGCCTCCGACTGCTCCTCCTCTCCTGTCACCTGGTTAGAAAAACCACTCATTTCAACAGACATCAACAACTCCAGACTTAGGTTGCTGCTGGTGGAGTTGGTATTGTTCTTACAACCCCAACCTCCCACTGCAGCCGTGGCAGTGGTACGTGAGCACTGAGGAACCCCCGGTCAGACCGGTGGGAGGATGGACGATGGTGCAAATAGATCTCTCTATAATTACCAATGGCTGCACTCTCTCACTGACTCCACAAGTCTGTTACCTTGGGATAACCTTTGACTCCAATCTGGCCTTTCAAACCACACATCCAAACCCTTACCCCTGCCTCCACCTGAAACATGTCTCCCGCATCCGCTAATTCCTTTGAAAGCACAAAAATATGTGTCCTTGCCTTCATCATCTCATGCCTAGACTATTGCAACATCATTCTCTGTGGCCTCCCATCTAGCACCCTCGCTCCCCTTCAATCCATCCTTAACTCTGCTGCCCGTCTGATTCACCTCTCTCCTCATTACTCCTCTGCCTCTCCCCTGTGCCAATCCCTTCACTGGCTGCCCATTGCCCCCACCGGACTCATGTGGCCGTGAGATGTAGTCGCCATGTCTCCAGTCCCCTGAACAGAAAGATTTTGTAACATGTGTTCCAGGACATGAAGCAGTGAAATGATGTTGTTCATCTCGTAGTCCTGATGACTGATAAATTACGTGGTCTCCTGAAAGAGCCTGAACAAACGGCATGTATCACGCATGAGCTGCCACTGGCTGACATAAAAATTACACAGTGGAATATCCCTGTCCAATTGGATCATCAAGAAGTCATTAATGACCTTTCTCTGTTCATAGATTTCTCCCTGTTTTGCTCTGTTTATAGATTTCTCCCTGTTTTGCTCTGCTCAGAGAATTTTTCCTGTTTTGCTCTGTTCATATTTTCTCTGTTCTGTTCAGTTCAAGGAGGGTGTGCTTGGCGGTGTAGGAATGGCTAAAGTGCATGTAAAGTCTCCTGGACATTTCTCTGAATGGTGCAGAGTCCACCACTTGAAAAGGGAAGGATTGCAGTACCACCAACTTGGACAGGAGCACGGTCAGCTCCTGTGCCTTAGGATTCTAGATGCATACTGCTGTCTCTTGGCAACTGTCTCGGTGAACGACTGCTGGCACCATGAGTGGCGAGGAGCAGGAGCATCTGGAGCGGTAGATGACGGGAAAGACAGACATCTCCCTTCGGCAGAGGTGGTGGAGCCTTGACTGCCTGAAACGGGAGGCATCCAACGGGGTGCTTCTGCTGCGGCAGAATGGACCACCACATTTGAGACACGATTCTCCCAGGCCACTATATGGTGACGCTGCATATGTTGATGCAGGGCTGTGGTGCCAACTTTAGGTCCCTGGCCACGCTTTACTTTCTGCCCACAGATTCTACATATAGCCATGTTTGCGTCCTCTGGTGTCTTGGCAGAAAACTGCCACACCGCAGAGTAGGTGATTTTACCATCAATGCTCCGCACAGACTGACTGTTACTGCCGCTGCCTCGGTGAGCCCCTGTGCCGCTACTTTCTAGAACCTGTAAAGTGGGTTGCCTACATCATGGCCGTTTGGCTCCCGACCTCGCACTGCTACTGCTGTCTCCCGGCCACACTAATGAACTTGCCGGCTGCGCCCCTGCCTGACGCGCAAGCTACCGCTCTCTTCTCCCGATGATGATGATGAAGCCCTTGGTTCCAGGGCAGGAACGATGGGAAGTCGAAGGTAGGTGACCACCTAGGGCGCCACTTCGTCCTCGGGCAGAAAAGGTGGCGCAAGGAGGCATGGATTGGGCTGAATTTTCCATTTGGGGGGCACTTTATGTCTTGTTTAACTAGGGCTTGAAAAAGACTCCATCGGTTTGGTCACTTCGCCGAATTTCCCGACAAAAATAAATTCGGGCCGATTTACTTTGGGACGAATCGCATTAAAAAACAGCTATTTCCAGGCTGCACAGAGCCTGCAGGGTGCTGTAGAACATTGTGCCATGCTTAAATATGCAGAGTGAGCTTGGTTTGGGCTGCCGCCGCTCTTAGAATCGCGTCACTATAAAATTCCCTGGGCACTTAAGAGCGCAAAACTGACCAAAAAACTCAAGTGGGAATGTTGCCTGATAAAGTCATGCCAGCGAAAGCTGGAAAAAAGCAAGCTAAGAGCTCAGGTGGCAACATTAGTGACAGAGTGTGGAGGTGACGGCGGCCGCCACAGCAGCATGAGGTCAGACAGTGGCTCAATGACATTCTGGATGAGGAAAAATAGTAATAGGCCACAGAGTGGCACAATGAAACAGTGTGGCGATTACGGCAGCAGCCACAGCAGCAGCATGACGTCAGACAGTGGCACAATGACATTCTGGAGGTGGCAAAAACAGTAGTAGGCCACAGAGTGGCACAATGACAGAGAGTGGAGGGCACGGCAGAAGCAGCATGAGGTCAGGCAGTGGCACAATGGCATTCTGGAGGTGGCAAAAACTGGAGTAGGCCACAGAGTGGCACAATGACAGAGAGTGGAGGTCACGGTAGCAGCAGATTGAGGTCAGGCAGTGGCACAATGACATTCAGGAGGTGGCAAAACAGTAGTAGGCCACAGAGTGGCACAATGACAGAGAGTGGAGGTGACAGCGGCAGGAGCAACAGCATGAGGTCAGAGAGTAGCACAATGACAAAGTGTGGAGGTGGGTAGCAATACCAGTCCCTGGTAAAGATGGTTGGTGGCAGATGGAGAAACTGGCAGTAGATGTGTGGCATCAGGCGGGTGGCGGCATCAGAATAGTGGCTGAGGCAGGTAATTTGAACCCAGACTCATTTCTCACAGTTTGGGTGAGGCGTCATGGCTGATGTAGTCTGACGCCTAAGGCATTGGTGTGTGGAAATCCAGGCCGATCCACTCCTGATTATCTTGAAAAAGGTCAGTCGTTCCACATTTCCTGTGGACAAGCGGGTTCTCCTTGGGGTAACGATGGCCCCCGCCGCACTGAACACCCGCTCTGATGCCACACTACTGGCCGGGCAGGACAGCTTCTCCACTGCAAACTCGGCAAGTTGCGGCCACACATTCAGTTTGGCTGCCCAGTAGTCCAGCGGATCTTCTAACTGGGGTGGCAGAGTGCTGTCCAAGTAGGCCACCAGCTGGTGGTTCAGGGACTGCTCCAGGTCCTGCTGCTGCTGCTGGCGACGACCCTCCTCCCTAGGCAGGTGAAGGAAGCTGCTCATCAGTGACTCCAGACTTAGGTTGCTGCTGATGGAGCTGGTACTGCTCTTACCCCTCCACCTTCCCCCAGCAGCCGCGGCAGTAGTATGTGAGCGCTGAGGAACCCCACGGTCAGACCTGTCAGAGGAGGGACGATGCCGCACATAGGCAGCGGCCAACTGATTACAGAGGATTTCCCTATAGTATTTGAGTTTGTCCTCCCTCTCAATAGCTGGGAAAAAGGCTCCAATTTTGGACCGGTAGCAAGGGTCCAATAGGATGGAGAGCCAGAAGTCATCCCTCTGCCGGATGCTGACTATTCGGCTGTCACTAGCCAGGCAAATAAGCATGCTGCGGGCCATCTGCCCAAGTGACTCCGAGGGGCTCCCTGCCTCCATCTCCACTGTATACTGCCACGGTGCTTGCGGGTCATCTGCCTCGTCTTCCTCATCTCCATCTTCCTGCTCCAGCTGCTCCTGCTCCCCCTCTCTTGTCACCTGGGTAGAAAATCCACTCATTTCACCAGACAATGCTTCTGCTCCAATGTCCTCCTCCTCCATTTCAGTCCCCACCGGACTCATGTGGCCGCGAGATGTAGTCGCCGCATCTCCAGTCCCCTGCCCAGACAGATTTTTCAGCATCTTTTCCAGGACATGAAGGAGTGGAATGACGTTATTCATCCCGTAGTCCTGGCGACTGACAAATAATGTCTCCTCCTCGAAGGGCCTCAACAAACGGCAGGTGTCACGCATGAGCTGCCACTGGCTGACATCAAAGTTACACAGGGGAGTACTCCTGTCCGCCTGGATCATCAAAAAATCGTTAATGGCCTTTCTCTGTTCATACAGTCGGTCCAACATGTGCAAGCTGGAATTCCAACGGGTGGAAACATCGCATATCAGAGTGTGTTGGGGGAGGCCGTTCTGCCACTGTAAATCGTGGAGGGTGTTCCTGGCTTTGTAGGAATGGATGAAGTGCATGCAAATTTTCCTGGCCATATTCAGAATCTTCTGAAGATCGGTGGAAGACTTCAGGAACCTTTTCACGACCAGATTGAACACATGCGCCATTCATGCAGCGCGGACACCATGTTCCTCCCATTGTCCGTCACCATGGTTCCGATTTGCAGTAGGCGTGGAGAAAGCCACACATCGATTTCTTGCTGCATGACGCGGAGCAGTTCCTCCCCTGTGTGACTTCATTCGCCGAGGCAAGCCAGGTGTAGAACTGAGTGACACCGCTGTGCCCTACTCATGTGGTATGATGGAGCAGTACTTGTGGAGGCTGAGATGGTGGTGGAGGAGGAGGAGGCGGACATTGGCGCAGGAGCCGCAGTTTGACAACGTGGAGGAGAAAGTGGCGTCTCCTGTCCAAGTTGTTGGTGTGCCTGGGCCGGAAGCACATTCACCCAAGGGCCATAAAGGAGATGTACTGGCCCTGACCGTATTTACAGCTCCAGACGTCCGCGCTGCCGTGCACCTTGGAACAAACCGATAAGCTCAAGGACTGGCCCACTTTCTGTTCTACATATTTATGAAGTGCTGTTACTGCCTTTTTGGAAAAGAAATTACGGCTTGGAACTCTCCATCTCGGCTCGGCACAAAACATTAGTTTTCTGAACGGTACAGAGTCCACCATTTGGAAAGGGAGGGACTGCAGTACCAAGAACTTGGAGAGGAGCACGGTCAGCTGCTGCACCTTAGGATGGTTGGACGCATACTGTTGTCTCTTTGCAATCGCCTCGCTGAACGACTGCTGGCGCCATGAGTAGCGAGGAGCAGGAGCATCTGGACCGGGAGATGATGTCAAAGAGAAACAGCTCCCTTCTGCAGAGGTGGTGGAGCCTTGACTGGCTGCAATGGCATGCGTGCCACTGGCCGCCGCTGCTGCTGCGGCAGCAGGACGGACCACCACATCTGAGCCATGTTTCTCCCAGGCCACCGGATGGTGATGCTGCATGTGTTGACGCAGGGCCGTGGTGCCAACGTTAGCTCCCTGGCCATGCTTCACTTTCTGCCCACAGATTCTACATATACCCATATTCGGCTCCTCCGGTGTCTTAGCAAAGAACTGCCACACCGCCGAGTAGCTGATTTTACCGCCAACGCTCCGCACTGAGTGACTACTACCGCCGCTGCCTCGCTGAGCCCCTGTGCCGCTACTTTCTTGGACCTGCGAAGCGTGTTTTCTACCCCGTGGCCGCTTGGCTCCCGACCTCACACTGCTGCTACCCTGCTGACTCACGGCCACACAACCCACTTGCTGGCTGCGCCGCTGCCTGACAGGCAAACTGACGCCCTCTTCTCCTGACGATGATGAAGCCCTTGCCTCACCCGGCTCCCAAGTGCAGTCGGCTACATCATCATCTATTTGTGTTTCATCGTCACTGCTGTCCTCATCACCGGTCTTGGTATGCAGAGGCTGACCCCTCACAACATGACCTCCCATGCCACTCTCCACATCTATACTTTGTCGCCTACTGCAAGAAGCAGGGGATATTGGCCCCATTTCTTCGCTTCCAAGTAGCTGCTGACTGCCCTCCTCAAATTGTTCATAGTCGCTATATAGTGGCGCTGAGCCCAGACCACATAGTAGATCTCTGGCTGAGGGAACCGCATGGGACAGAGGCGGGTTGAAGACAGGTGAGGGCCGCTGATCCGCTCCCGGGCCATGCCAACTAAGGGTTGTGTCTGAAGTTCCCATCAACTCTTGGCTGGGGTTGTCAGATGTCATCTGGGAGGAAGTGGATGACCTAGTCAACCAATCAAGAACCCTTGGGTTGCTAATCAGTACACAGCCGCTAGATGACAGCGGCAGTTGTGGCCTCACCGAGTGACCCCTGCTGCGACGTCCCCTTGCTGTGCTGCGACCTGGGCCTGCTCCAGGAATGTTTGTGCCACTGCCACTCGCAGGTGAAGAGCCTGACACCTCTCTGTCTGACATACTGTTTGTTCTAAAATGTACAGACACTGTTTGATGAAGATATCTGTATATGATAAATACACACCCTGCATTTGACTCCAAATGAACCCAGTAACAAGCTTGGTAAACTCTTGGATATAAATTGCGCTCCACAAATGGCCAGGAAAAATTGACTTGTATGTGCCATTTAAAAACTCTGTGTATTTTACTGAATATAAAAGCACAAACAGGCTTAATTAACCTTCGGATATGAATTATGCTACAGAATTTCTTCTGTGGCGGTGAAAAACAAAGTTTCTTTTACTGAGTACAACTGCAGAAAAACACTTACAACCCTTGGATGTAAATTGCGCAAAAGAATTGATCAGCCAAACACCACCAGCTTTGTAGCGTGTTAAAATGGCGTGTTTTTTACGCTACACAACAAGAGGAAAACTTGTAATTAACCTTCGTTTGTGAACTATGCTACAGGAAAAATTAATTTTTTGGTGTTGAAATAATAGGTTTCTTTTAGTCACCACAGCAGCAGAACAACGCTTAATTAACCCCTGGATGTAAAATTGCGCAAAAGTATTGAGCAACCAAAAACTACGAGCTTTGTAGCGTGTTACAATGGCGTGTATTTTACGCTACACAACAAGAGGAAAACTTGTAATTAATCTTCGCTTGTGAATTATGCTACAGGAAAAATGTATTTTTTGGCGGTGAAATAAACGGTTTCTTTTAGTCACCACAGCAGCAGAACAACGCTTAATTAACCCCTGGATGTAAATTGCGCAAAAGAATTGAGCAGCCAAAAATGAAGTGGTACTTGTATTGTAAAAACGCTGTTTCTTTAAATGAATACAACAGGAACAGGCTTGGATCACCCTTGGATATTCAATGTGCTGTGAGCAGATAGCATTAAAATGTATATGCAGCTGCACTGGACGCACACTGGACTTCAGATCCAATACCCCACATAATCAGAAATAGAACGTTAAGAGAAGCAGTCTCTGAGACAAGCTGAGACACCCCACAAAAATCGCTGTATAAAAATCAGTTCTTTAGTATCAGCTATCATTAGCAGCCGCGGCAGCACCTTCCCTGATCAGTACAGTGAGAGCGGTATGAGCTCCCAGCGTCGCGCCCGGACTTATATAGTGCGGTGACGTCACAGAATTCCGCCGGTCTCTGATTGGCTTCATCTCTGCACATGTCATGCAGGCTATGCCCTTCTTCCTACCAGAGTTATTTGCCCCATGTAACGCCATGTGCTCGCAGCCATTTTATCAATCAAAAGCACACTTCGTTCACGCGAAGTACCCCAAACTTCGACTTCGTTCCGAACCGAAGTTTTTCTGAAATTCTAAACGAATTCCACTTCGTTAGAATCAATTCGCCCATCTCTAATTATTATATATACCAAATAAGTATTCCATTGTTTATATACCTGTCGGGACAATGCAGGAAACCATGATCCATGAATTACGAATAATCTTATCTTCAAGACTGTTTTAGTCCTTCAATATATGAATCATTCCAAGTTTCAAGATTGCTGGGGTACCATCAAAATTTTGAGAGGATGGCAATTTATTGAAAAGCATTTCAAGACATCTAAAGAATTTGCCTTAGTTATCCATTTTAACTCCCTTTTCCATTAGCAGAATCTCCAACTCAAACTCCATCTAAAGTTTTAAAGATCCTAATGCACCATACAAACAAAAATTGTTGATAAATAGTGTCATTAATACTAGTTCTCTTTAAGTTATGTTCACACGATGTGTTGCGACGCGTACAGTACGCGCCGCAGTACGCCGTGTGTTTCGGGAGCTCACGCTGATCAGCACGTACTCCCGTGGCATGTGGGGAGAGAGGGGGCGGCAATCCGCCAGCCCCATTGACATGCATTACTCGCGGCGCATAATCACTGCAAATAAATTATATGTTACTTATCTCCCCATCATATTGTACATGCGGGGGGACAAGGCATAATCCATAGTTCTCTATGAGAGCTATGGATTACCGTAATTGTGGCTCGCGTCTCGCCGCGTATAAAGCGCAAATACGTGGCAAAATACACGCCACAATTATGCCGTTTGAACATAGCCTAAATCCTAAATTTCATCAGGGGACAAATAGCTTTAGACAACTCAGAAAAGATAAAATCAAAACTCATTGTAATACAGTACACTAGCTATATGAGTAGTTGACAACCCAATATGCTGAGTGCATTATACTGAAATGCGGGGCCCCAGTTAGACATTGATTTTTCTGTTGGATTTTGTTCTAAAAAAGTTTAAAAGATGTAGATTA
This sequence comes from Phyllomedusa bahiana, assembly GCA_025379985.1. Classification (NCBI taxonomy): domain Eukaryota; kingdom Metazoa; phylum Chordata; class Amphibia; order Anura; family Hylidae; genus Phyllomedusa; species Phyllomedusa bahiana. The sequence goes on along the minus strand of JAODAL010054907.1, from coordinate 3,849 downwards.
ACACACCATATCAGCTCTGCTGACAAAATTAAGAAAAACAACGAAAAAACTCTAAACACAAATATAAAATATAATATATAATATGAAATATATGATTTCTTGATGTATTCAGGCTCTTTCTCCTTTCCGGTGTGTGTGGAACGCATATACATTCCACAACACACTATTTTCTTCAGGACCGATGTCTGCTGAGTTCTGGTTCCAGCGGTTTTGGAGCGGATATACTTCGTACTATATTTTACGATTTAATGACTCTTTAATGATTTTTTGTACAGTGACTATTTAATGGGTGTCCATTGATGGTTACTAACTTAATATGTTTTCCTTTACATATTTGGTATATTTTCACATACATACAGTGTTGGACTAGGGTGCCTAGGGCCCATAAGAGGAGTTGATTTTAGGGGCCCACTTTGCCTCGCTGTCTCGCCACTTGTACAGTGTCCCGTCCAGTCTCGCTTCAACTTATACAGTCGGATGTGATGACATCATCACACTAATCTGTAATCAAGATGGAGCGCTGGGGGTTCTGAGTCTCCCTCACCTAATTGCATCAGGACACCGGTGGTGAACATAAAAGGTCTAAAGATATATGCCCCTCCCTGAATTACACATTTAATATAAATAAAAATATATCAAAAGCTGTAACACAAAGTACTGAGTACAGTTACCAAATAACACTGCTACATATGCTACATAAAACCAGAATCCCAAGGCTAAAGTTACCAATAATTAAGACCAAATTCAGCCACATCATGACCACATATCACCACCACAGTGACTGAATAATACCACAACACCATAACCACATATCCCCACCACATAGTGACTGAATAATACCACAACACTATGAACACATATCACCACCACATAGTAACTGAATAATGACGCCACACCATGACCTCATATTACCCCCACAGTGACTGAATACCACCACATAATGACCACATATCACCACCACATAATTACTGACTAATACCACCACACCAAGACCACATATCACCACTATATACTGAATAATACCACAACACCATGACCCCATATCTCCACCACATAATGACAGAATAATACCACAACACCCTGACCACAAATCAGCAGCATATAGTGACTGAATCATACCTTCACGCCATGACCACATATCACCCCTATATAGAGACTGAATAATACCGCCATACCATTACTGAATATAAACCATTACACTTGGAACATATATAATTGGTTACAGTTCAGGTACATTTAGTGACTTACAGGTGACTTTCCTCCAATGAAATTTTCATGTTCCCTTTTCATTTTCATCCTGTCTGCCCCACCATGCTGACTTCTCCTGGCCAACACTCGACCCCGAAGATATGGACACCACTATCATAGAATTCACACTTTTCCAGCAACTCCTTACGTATAGGTATATAAGTTCCCATCAGTTAGGTAGCAATATAGCTCCCCACATCAGAAAGTAAGCTCTGTATGTCCCCTCAGACAGGAAGCTATATAGGTCCCCTCAGTTAGACAGGCATGTATAGATCCCTTCAGTATGGAAGGTATATCCAGGTCCCTTTAGGCAGTTATATAGGATATATACACGCAGTCCTCAGTTAGGCAGGCATGTATAAATCCCCTCAGTAAAGCAGGTATATACAGGTCCCTTTAGTTAGGCAGGCATATATAGGTCCCTCAGGCAGGTATATATAGGCCCCTCAGGCAGGAGTATATATATTATATAATATATATTATACACACAAAACACACACTCACACAATATATATATTATTATATAATAATATAAATCAATATATATATATATTATAATATATTATAATATATATATATATATAATATATATATATATATATATATATATTGTGTGTGTGTGTGTTTGTGTATATATATATATACACCTGCCTAACTGAGGGGGCCTATATATACCGGCCTGAGGGGACCTATATATGCATGCCTAACTAAAGGGACCTGTATGTACTTGCCTTACTGAGGGGATTTATCTATATACCTGCCTGAGGGGACATGTCCATATACTTGCCTGACTGACGGGACATATCTATAAACCTGCCTAATTGATGGGACATATATATGCCTAAACTGATAACACACAACAACCACACACACACATATATGTGTGTTTGTGTGTGTTATCAGTAAGGCATATATATGTCCCATCAATTAGGCGGGTTTATAGATATGTCCCGTCAGTCAGGCAAGTATATGGACATGTCCCCTCAGGCAGGTATATAGAATGTCACATCAATTAGGCAGGTTTATAGATATGTCAACTCAGTCAGGCAGGTATATAGATATGTCCCCTCAGGCAGGCATATATGGCTCCCTGCAGTCAAGCAGGTATATAGATATGCCCCCTCAGCCTCAGGCAGGTATGACTAGCTCCCCTCAGTCAGGTTATATATATATATATATATATATATATATATATATATATATATATATATATATATATATATATATGTCTCCTCAGGTAGGTATATATAAGTCCCCTCAGTTAGGCAGGTATATAGATATGTCCCCTCAGGCAGGTATATATAGATCCCCTCAGTAAGGCAGGTATATAGATATGTCCCCTCAGGCAGGTATATAGCGCTCCCTCAGTAAGGCAGGTATATATAGCTCCCCTCAGTCAGACAGGTATATAGATATGTCCCCTCAGGTAGGCAGGTAACCGCTGTTAAAAATAAAAACAATAATACTTACCTTTCCTCCTTTCCCAGCCAAGCGTCATCCTCTTCTGCCCGACACTGGCGGCGTGACGGCCACGCCCATCTTGACGGTATGCCACGCTCCTTCAAAAAGCCACACCTACTCCACCTAACTGCATAACGGCTTTGGAAGAAAGCCAGGTAGATGCCCTTATAGCCAGGTAGTAGCCCCCCATAACCAGGTAGTGCCCCTTACAGGCAGGTAGATGCCCCCTTGTAGCCAAATAGATGCCCTCTCTGTAGCCAGGTAGAGCCAAATTTGTAGCCAGGTAGATGCCCCCCTTTGTTAGCCAGGTAGATGCCCCCCCTTGTTTGCCATTTATTGCCCCCATTGTTTGCCAGGTAGATGCCTCCATTGTTTGCCAGATAGTGTCCCCTCTGTTGGCCAGGTAGATGCCCCCATTGCTTTCCAGGTAGTGCCCCCTCTGTTGCCAGGTAGATGCCCCCCATTGTTTGCCAGGTAGTGCCCCCTCTGTAGCCAGGTAGTGCCCCCATCGTTAGCCAGGTAGTGCCCCATTGTTAGCCAGGTAGTGCCCCCATCATTAGCCAGGTAGTGCCCCCATCGTTAGCCAGGTAGTGCCCCCATTGTTGCCAGGTAGTGCCCCCCATTGTAGCCAGGTAGTGCCCCCATTGTAGCCAGGTAGTACCCCCTTTAGTAGCCAGGTAGTGCCCCCATTAGTAGCCAGGTAGTGCCTCCATTGTTGCCAGGTTGTGCCCCCATTGTAGCCAGGTAGTGCCCCCCATTGTAGCCAGGTAGTGCCCCCCATTGTAGCCAGGTAGTGCCCCCATTAGTAGCCAGGTAGTGCCTCCATTGTTGCCAGGTAGTGCCCCCATTGTAGCCAGGTAGTGCCCCCCATTGTAGCCAGATAGTGCCCCCCATTGTAGCCAGGTAGACTCCCCATTGTAGCCAGGTAGACCCCCCATTGTAGCCAGACAGTGCCCCCCTAAAACTAAAAAAAATAAAATAATAAAATCCACTTACCTGACCAGGCTCCTGCAGAGCGGCCCGCTCCTGGACATCTCCTCAGCAGTGTCACAGGGGAGTGAGTGCAGCCGACGCTGACATGTGTGTACGGCGCACAGCAGCCGTACAAAATGTCGCCCTCCTCCCTCAGCGAGGTTTCCG
>JAODAL010054906.1:0-24319 GCA_025379985.1 Phyllomedusa bahiana | reverse complement strand
TTTTATTGCTACAATTTAGTCATTTTACTCACACAAGTTTATAAATGCAGAGGTTTAGTTTTCAGCTATGATGAAGGTTTTGAGCCCCATTGTCTTTTGGCAAGGTGCTTTAAAAGGGTTTTCTCACTACAGGCTTTTGCATTCCTCTGAGGTCTCTCCTCCCAGTAGGCATGTTTTCCCTCACTGAAGAGTGGTGACCTCATCACGCCCCCTTCTTGTTCCTGCTCCATCCTGAGTCTGCTTCTTCGTTCTGTGTGAGCAGCTCTCCAGACCTCCTGCTATGATCAGTTCTCAGGCCTGGAGAGGTGTGATAGTCACCTCCCTTCTAGACTCCACAAACAATCCTTGTAACTAGAACACCTGCATTGGTTTAAACGTTAAAAAATTTACACCCTGAAATAGGGAAAAAAAAAAGTGAGAAATGACTCTGCTCCCCCCTTTTTATAGAAGAGTGTTTAACCCCTTAAAGCCGAACGCCTAAAAATATTTAATGACCAAAAAATTTTTTTAGTTTTTCCCTCCTTGCGTTTCAAGTTGTAACTTTTTTTTTTTTAAATGACGCAGTTAAATGGGCCTCGAGAAAAGTTGTACTTTTTGGGGAATTTTTTAAGTTCACTTGTAAATAATTGCAGTATTTTTATTTTTTTTTACACCTTTAAATTTTCACATAAAAACTTGTTAGATTAATTTACGGTTATTTAGGGTTCGTGTGGATCCCAAATATTATAGGTTTTTTTGTGCTGAAATTTATGCACAATTTTTTTTTTTAAAAATTTTTTATTTTTTTTTTATTATTTATTTTTTTATTTTTTTTAAGTTTTTATGTGTTTTTTTTTTATTTTTTTTTTTTACCCCCGAAGGGAGAATGTTTAAATTTTTTTAAATTTTTTTTTTAAAATTAGTAATGTATTAGCCCCTTCATATATGCAATACATTTTTATCTGTGTCGTCTGCACGGCAGTGATTGGAAAGCACTATGCGTCCAAAATCACTGGCTTCATACAAGAAGCTCTGGGGCCACTTTAGGTCCCAGAGTGACTGTGCACCCTTTCCCTAGCTCTGTGGGTGAGGGGGTTCCGATCACCCGACGAGCAGGGGAAACCCTTTGATTCCCTGGGTAAGCCCCCCACAATCAAAGGGTTAAAGCACGGGTTGGAGGTTTCCTCGGTGTCTGCACGACGTCAAAAACGTCGTGCAGGGTCAAGACCGGCCCCACCCGAGTCTAAAGTCGACGGGTGGTCGTTAACGAGTTAAGGGTGTGTTATATGGGTGGAGGGAGAAGAGAGGCTAATGGTGTGTTATGTGGGTGGGGAGAGCAGAGTGTATAAGGCTGTGTTATATGTGTGGGAGGAGTGAATAGCACCCTTAAAAAGGGCTTTATAATTGCCCAGATCCTTTTTATCAGAACTGTCATAGTGAGAGGAGCAGAGAGAAGCACAGGCAGCCTGTTTCACACAGCTTAGGGGGGAAGGAGCACAGAGAGCACAGTTCAGCCAATCACAGCTCAGAGGCATGCCCCAGCCAGAGGTCGAACCAAATGCAGGCAGCCAATCATAGCAAAGGGGGCATGGCCCAACCCCAGGCTGCAGAAGCAGCTCTAGACACACACAGATTAGCTAATATCTGCTATACTAAATGATTTTGGTAAAACAAAAGTGCAGATTTTTATTGAACCCATCATTACAGATATGATGTTTGTAGTGAGAAAACCCCTTTAAAGCTGAGGTCCAACTGTTATTATTGAATGCTATGACAATGCAAGACTATTTAAATAAAATAATCAAAGGGGTGCGTTTCCTTTGCCTGTTATGCTCCAAGGATCTCACTGTGGCAAAATGCTTTGTTAAAGAATTCTAACCAGATAAAAACATTGTCACTGTGATCTAGAAGTGAAACATTTCTCTTTGAAAAAGACCCCAAAAAATTACACTACGAAACCTAAAACATGTGTGGTTAAGAGATTTCAAAGACTTTGTCAGTTGGTTTGTCACGAAATGAGGTGAGAATGTGTTCAAGGCGGCCTTTGATGGCGTGCCAGATGAAAATGCGTTAGCTAAGCTGCCGAAGCACACAGAAGAAAGATGAGCTGAGCGTGGTTTTATTTTTTTGATCTGAAAGGTTATGGAGATGGCTTACCAATTGAGTGATAATAAAAGACAAAAAGCAAACCACATTTGTAAGCAAATAAAACAAAATGAACTGATTATACTGCTAACAATATGCCCTCGTGTTTTTAGCTTTTAATAAAAGCTTTTAAAATGCTCCTTAAAGAGAACCTTTTTCTCTATGAAGCAAACATAAAGTAGTACTGATGATATGACATGCCAGGAGTTACCTCTTAATTTGACAAATTATTGTAAGAATGCAAAACTAGCTAACAGGAACCACAGACAGGAAAGGCTCCAAATATCCTTTTCATGTCCAGTTTCATAGCCAATCTCATGAGAGGGAGAATTAGAAACCATTCACATCTTGATTTGTCAGCATGTTCATGGTATCCATCGGGAAACTGTAAAAATGTATCCTAACAGATACCACAGTAGGGCCATAGATTTGTAAATGGCAAATATAGTTCTAATTGGATTATGATTACCCTATTCAGTGAACACATACCGTTACTAGTAGACCATGCTGTTGTGTTCAATGCAGAAATGGTATATGTTTGCTAAATGGGGAAAACTTAATATAACTAGGACTACATTTACCCCATAGAGTTCTATGGTCCAATCAGGGTCCCACTGTGGTATCGATTGGGATACATTTTTATGGTAAGCAGTCTACCAAAATGAGATGTAAATGAGGCCTTAATTATTTGTCATTTGGCCATCAAGATGGCTTGCTACTCTGGGGTTCTGGATTTGAATCTGACCAAAGCCACCATCTGCATGAACGTTATATAGGTTTCTTTATGGTACTCTTGTTTCCCCTCACAGTACATAAAAACACTACAGTAAAATCTTTTTGAGATGACCCCTCTAAATTGCATTTAAAAATGATCTTCTAAAGAAGAGGGCTGGTATACATAAGATATGATGAAACAGAGAATCTGGTCTAGAATAAGTGGCTTCATTATTATCAGTATTTATTTTAGAGCACCATTAATTCCAGGGCGCTGTACATTCGAGGGGGGTTACATACATAACATATGCCAAATAAGTACAATGGTGATGATAAATGACTAACAGAGGAAGAAAGAACCCTGCCCACAAAGGTTTTACAACCTACAAGGTATGAGGAAAGAGACAGAAGGTGAGGGACAGACATTTTTTTTGGGTGGTGTAGGGACAGTGGGGTTATTGTAGGTTATAGGCTATCCTGAAGAGATGGGTTTTCATGTTGCCTTTGATGCTAGTGAGAGTGGAGGAAAGTCTGATGTGTTGGGGAAGTGAGTTCCAGAGTATGGGGAAAGCACGGGGGGAAGTCTTGGAGATGGTTGGGTGAGGAGCTGACACGGAGAGCAGAGAAGAAGGTCATGTGAGGAATGGAGATTGCATGAGGGGAGGTATCTAAAGATTAAGGCAGAGATGTATGGAGGAGAGAGGTTATTGAGAACCTTGTAGGTCATTGTTATCAATCTGAACTGGATTTGCTGGGTGATGGGTAGCCAGTGTAGAGATTGGCAGAGGGGAGAGGCAGAGGAGGCAAGAGGTGGAGAGCGTGGGCAGGAGAATTAGGATGGTTTGGAGGGGAGCAAGAGTGCTAGATGGGAGGCCATAGAGAAGGATGTTGTAGTAGTTTAGGCAGGAGATGCCTTAAGTGACTTCAGGCTCCTTTGGGACAAATACCAGTAATAATGAAATCTCTACAACACTGCAGAATATGATATATATATATATATATATATATATATATATATATATATATATATATATATATATATATATATATTTGTGCTACTTAGCCAATTACATTCCATAATATTTGCATATATGTAACAGAATGTAATTGGCTGAGTAGCAGCAAATGACTTACAGTAATATATTTATATATTATATATATAATATATATATATATATACAACAAGAATGTAATTGGCTAAGTAGCAGCAAATGACAAGTAGAGTAAAATAATAAATGATTGGAAGCGGCAATGTCTGGACTTCTATCTCCCCTAAAGAGTAAGTTAGAGAATAACATTTTTAAAATGTATGTATCAGAAAACATCCAAATGAAAAATATGCTTTCATCATTCTGTAGATGATAGGGAAGATTTATAAGTAGTCTCCTAAAGTAAGACAGGATAAAACTAGGTGAGAAAATGTAACATTTTCCTCATTTGTGCACACTATGTGATTGATATCAGGCATCTTTCCAGACATGGCAGACAATCCTCTTCATGTCACATCTAGGCTGGTTTACTCCACTATTTTCCACCAAAAGATTGGCTGTTGGTTTACAAGTCAACCTAAACATACCCCCCTTTCTCTGATTTTAGGCAAAAATTCTAGTGAGGTGTAAGCACTGCCTAAAACACATACTAATTTTAGTGCATGGCTTGTACACCAATTTTTGACACATATTGGAACCACAATTCTGGCGAATTTTGCTTATTGAATTTCCACTCTTATTTCTCTGTCAAGCATGTGAGCTACCACTCTATTCAAAGTCTATTAGACTATTTAAGAAGCATACGTAAAGTGCTTGACATTTTGTCACTACCATAGACTACCATAGACTTTGAGCATGTGCACTGTCGCTCAACTCAAAGTCAATAGGACAAAGGTATCCTCATGCTCTATGTTGCTATGCAGCAGTAGATGAACCAAGGGCTTGGGATCCCTGATCCAGTTATCAAAGGGGCCCCCTGATATTTTTTTATCTACAAATCCTATGGACAGATAATGAATATTGGTTGACGGGATATCCCTATTAGTAAATGCCATAGAAAGATTGCTACAAAATACTAAAGATGATGAGAAGGTGCAGAGGAATAAGACTAGGTCTATACAGCATTTGACAAAATACCGCCGGAAATCCAGAAGCATTTTGTCATTGCTGGACCGTGGTTTTCGCCACAGATTTACACAAAAGCCGTGGTCGGTTTTCAGATTTGCCGTTGGCCCCATACACAGGGTACTGTGGGATTTTCGGCGGTTTCAAAATACTAAAACTGATGAAAATCTGACGGTATTTCTGTGCTGTGTACAAATACCCTTACCCATAGGACTAGCAAATTGAAGCAGGAGCAAGTCTGAAGATAGGGGTCATGGAGGACAACTCTGGAAATAGGAAGAAACTGGATCAGGATCATATTCAGGACAAGAAAAACTGGGAGTTCTGAAGGAACACTGTCAAAAGAACTTCACATGACAAAGGCTGTAACAATAAGTAAGTATTATTGTACTTAGTATTAATAGGCCTACTTCTCTATTGACTATTAGCCTTTTATAGTCTTAGAGATTGTAGGTAATGAGAGTCACAAGCTCTAGTCACCAGGCCTCAAAAAAGACCAGGAAGGTGAGATCCAGCGATGTCTAATACACCAGGGTCAGGGTCCTGCCAATGAAATATAAGACCACAAGTTAAAATTCTTAAAAGATCCCTACAGTAACATGTACACAGAAATGCAGAATTGTGGGGCAACTTTTCCTATATAAACAATATAATACTGTAGAATACAATGTATCTCATATTTAGCCATGGTTACTATGATAATAAAGGTCACACAACTTGAAATGCAGGTACTGTGACACTTGTGCTGGCTCAAGTTTGCATTTAAAGGGGTTGTCTCACTACAAGGATTGCTTTTTATGTTAAAGATCTTGCAAAAACAAGTCACTTTGCAATATATGTCCATTAACAGTATCCTACCTATTCCTAGATATCCCCTCTTGTATGGACTGCATCAGCTCCTCAGGTCGCTATAGCTACAGACCTGTTTGATCTATCCTGATAGGCTGCCAGCACTGGTTGCTATAGCTACAGACCTGGCTTCTACTGCAGCCTATTGAAAGCCAGTAAACACGCCCCTGAATTCAAAGTGAAACCAAGAAAACAGGACTGAGGTAAGATGAATCAATGCAGTGAGACAACCCATTTAATGATATCCTGTGATGATCCTGTGATCTCAGAAAAATAGTTTAATAAAGACTACATGTCGTCTTTGTTATGTTCTGTACACCTAAAGGAAGAGGACAAGGCTCAGATCTGCAGACATGTATCTTTATTTGGTGTACATTGTATGAGCAGGGACACATGAATCATTTATTTACAGCTTTGATGTACTTTTGTTTTTTGAAGCAAAATAAACTATGGAGAATTCAGTCTGTTGCTAGGGCAAAGAGTCAATGAAGGCTCCGAACAGTGATTGGAAGCTTGGGAGGACAGGTAAGGACATGAAGAGAAAAAAAGCTTTGGGATTGTTTAAGGACACCACAAGTGCAATGTGCATAAGTATAAGGAAACAAAAAGCATTCCCTTTTGGCCAAGCATTGTGTGTTAAAGCAGATCTGTCAGCTCATGTTAGTGCAGTATATTATAGACACAGGTTCATTTCCATGATAGCCAAAATGGTAGAAAAATATTTAGAAAACAGTGGACTCATAGGATGACATGTATCATCTATGGCACTTAGACACCAATTTTTATGTACATATTAATAGTGTAGAATGTGCCTGAATCTATGAACCCGGTCTACTGCAGGTCATAAATCAGACATTCTAGCACAGAAACAACAATTCAGGCTCAGGTAAACCACTTCGAAAGTGCTCTACCTGTTCCAGCAGTAATGAGCCTAGAAATGCCATACTGAAGCTATAAATGTTCTACTGCGACACGCCTCCAGCACACCCCCCGAAATCAGGCGTATTACAAAGTGCCGCGGGCGCTCTGTAATGCGCCTTATATTGGAGTGCGACTGATTATAAATATAGTGAACAGGGCTAGATCTCAGGCTGAAAAGACGCCAGACTTCTGGCGCAGCCCTGTTCATACATGCGACCCCTATGGTATCTGTTGTATTCATGAGGGTAGTGTTTCCTCTTCCACTTTAAGCAGCCTTCAGGCACCAGTATGAAAGGTGTTTCTTTGTGATTATAATTGAATTACCTATGGTTGTCTTGATACAGAAACAAGCATATAGTACCCATACTATATATTGATGGCTTAAGGTATAGGTGTGCGGTGGTATTGCGACAAGCGATGAGGAACCACAAACACAACAGCAGACTGGAGACTTGGTCGGCTTTGCCTACAGCTGAAGTATTCTTTCTTCTATGGTGTCATAGACCTTGCCTGCCTCTGCTGTATTGCTGGCTGACAGGCAGGAGACTCTTTGTTGAAACAAAGTGGCTACTTGAACTGGTTCTATTCACTAACAACTATATTGATCTTAAACCTGGTAGACTGAATACCCATTGCAACCTAGATGAATAAGTATATGTATATATGGGCTCACCAAAGGAAATAATTTAGAAGGCTCACCACCCATTCATTCAGAAAATGTACAATTCCACTTTTAAAAAGGATCGGTGGACATTATGACATGAAGGTGTAAGTAAATACTAGTGTTCTCCATAACAATGTTTTGTGGTTCTCCTGTTATTCCTTCATCAGCAATCTGTCAGCTGGGTGTCACCAATTGGGGGGGTGTCCTTGTACAGTCTGATATTATCCAATCAGTGCTGACAGAGTCAGTGTGTACAGGTACACACCCCTAGAAAACTGTAATGGTAACACCCATCTGAATAATTCAGTAAATTAGTGGATGCAGGTTCGGACTGGGCCGCCGGGGGATCGGTGAATCCGCCGGTAGGCCCCCCCGAGCCGCTGTGGGCCCCGGAGGCAGTGCCGCCGCTCCCCGGAGCCCGGCCGCGCATTCTGTCACTGAATGCCTGGGCCCTGTGTCCCGAGCGCCCAGACTCCTGGGACTGCGGGGTGTCAGCGGAGCACAGCGCCACTAGCGCTGCGCTCCGCTGATCTCCCTGGCAGGCTGAAGGAGTTAGGCGGCTACTGCGTTAGGCGGCTACCCTGCTGCTGACGTAGGGCGTCAGTAGGAAACAGCGGCAGCTCGGAGCGACCGGGAGCGGGAGCCGGAGCCAGGTAAGATGTTTTTTTTTTTTTAAACTACCTAAGTGGGCCCTGACTAACAAAGGGGGGCCGGACTACATAAAGGAGGTCCTGGCTACATAAAAGGGGGCCCTGGCTACATAAAGGGGGGCCCTGACAAACAAAAGGGGGCCCGGGCTCCCTAAACGGGGGCCCTGGCTACTAAAGGGGGCCCTGACAAACCAAAGGGGGCCCTGCATAAAGGGGGCCCGGGTAATAAAGGGGGGCCTGACTAACTAAGGGGGGCCTGACAAACAAAGGGGCCGGGCTACATAAAGGGGGGGCCTGGCTACAAAGTGGGGCCCCTGACAAAACAAAGGGGGCCCTGGCTACATAAGGGGGCCCCTGTCTACATAAAGGGGGGCCTGGCTAACAAGGGGGACCCGGGACTAAAGGGGCCTGGCAAACAAAGGGGGCCTGGCAAACATAAAGGGGCCCTTGGACTTACAGGGGCCGGGCTACAAAGGGGGCCTGGCTAAAAAGGGGGGCCCTGGCTACTACAGGGGCCCTGACTAACAAAGGGGGGCCCGGGCTAAAAAGGGGCCCTGGTTTAAAATAAAGGGGGCCCTGCCACATAAAAAGGGGGCCCTGACTAATAAGGGGGGCCCTGGCTACATAAAGGGGGGCCCGGGCTACATAAAGGGGGCCCTGGCTAAAAGGGGGCCCGGGACTAACAAAGGGGGCCCGGGCTACATAAAGGGGGCCTGGCTAAAAAGGGGCCCTGAATAAAAAAGGGGGCCCTGGCTACATAAAGGGGGGCCCTGGCTACATAAAGGGGGGCCCTGGCTAACTATGGGACCCGGGCTACATAACAGCGGGCCCTGGCTACATAAAGGGGGCCCTGGCTACATAAAGGGGTGCCCTGGCTACATAAAGGGGTGCCCTGGCTACATAAAGAGGGCCCTGACTAACAAAGGGGGCCCTGGCTTCATACAGGGGGCCCTGACTACATAACGGGGGGCCCTGGCTACATAAAAGGGGGCCCTAGCTACATAAAGGGGGCCCCTGGCTACATAAAGGGGTGCTTTGACTAACTAAGGGGGCCCTGACTACATAAAGGGGGTCCTGACTAATTAAGGGGGGCCTGACTACCTAAAAGGGGGGCCCTGGGTACCTAAAGGGTGCCCTAACTACATAAATCACTACAAGGGGGCCCTGACTTCCTCACACTAGCTAAAGGGTGGGCTCTGACTTCCTGCACACTAGCTAAAGGAGGCCCCTAACTACCTGTATACTACCTAAAAGAGACCCCTAACTGCCTGTATACTACGTAAAGAAGGCCTTAACAGCCTGTATACTACCTAAAGGGGGTCCCTAACTGCCTACAGCTTACCTAACTGGGGGCAACCACCTACCTACAGCCTAACTAATTTGGACTCACCAACACCTACCTACAGCCTACCTAACTGGGTTCCACCAACCTAACTGTAGCCTATCAACTTGCCTAACTGGGGCCTGCTTATAAAAAATGGGGTTTTTTACCTCCCCACCCGTGGCTAGGTCCCACCAGCCTACTGGGGCCGGGCTTCCAACTTTTCCAGCGGGGGTCTACCTACCTAAAGAGGGCCTATCTAGTTACTGGAGCCTTTCCCTATTTTGCCTTTCCTACCTAGGGTCTTGCCTACTTACCTGGTAATTTAAATTTAGAGGGAAGCAGCCCCTAGTTTTAGCATTATCTCCAGGGGGTTAGTCCTCTCCCCACCCTCCAACCGCTTACGATCCTAGGCCTCTAAGTTATGGCTTGTACCCGCTCTCCCACCCGTGGGAAGTTTGTACAGAGGTGGGAATAGGTAAAGAGATGCTGGAAAATTGAGGATTCAAAGATATTTGTGTGTAATTTCTGCAGGGAAAGAGTGGGGGCCGGGACAAATCATCTGGGGTGTGGGAAAGGATGCGGAAGAAAAGGGAATAAGAACAACTCATGAGAGGAAGGAGAATGGTCATCAGGGTAAGGACATCTCCAGTGAGTCCCTGACACCAGGAATTATTTTACTTCTATATTGGATCAGTGCTGTATTCACTATTATGTGATGTGACCTGAGTTGGTGTCTGACCTCTTTGTGGTCTCTCTATGGTGGTGTTTTAGGTTAATACCTGAGTGGTGTCTGACCTCTATGTGGTCTCTATATGGTGGTGTGTAGGTTATACCCGAGCTGGTGTCTGACCTCTATGTAGTTTCTATATGGTGGTGTTGTAGGTTAACCTGGTGGTGTCTGACCTCTATGTGGTCTCTATATGGTGGGGTTTTTAGGTTATACCTGAGCTGGTGTCTGACCCCCTATGTGGTCTCTATATGCGGTGTTGTAAAGGTTATACCTGACTGGTGTTGGGCCTCTATGGGTCTCCTATATGGGTGTTGTAGTTATACTGGCTGGTGTTTGGCCTATGTGTCCTATTGAATGTGAGGGTTATATGAGCTTGTCTGTTCTATGTTCTCTAATGGTGGTTTGTATTAAAAACCTCTGGGGTTTTGACCATTTGTGTTCCTTCTGTAGGGGGTTAAAAGTTTCATGACAGTGGTGGCTGACCTCCCCTTTTGAGGCTCAACTGAGTGGATTGTGTAGGTTCTACCAATATGGTTTTTGGACGTTATTGAGGGCCCATTATGGCAGATGGGGTTTGGGAGTTTTTCCCCGGGTAAGAGTGGAAGATTCTTGTCCCTGGTTGTAAATGAAAATGGTTGGTACACTAAACTCTGTTTCAATGTAATTGTTAGAACTCCAAAATGGTGTGACTTCTTACTGACCCCCAATACAAAAACTTTTAAAACTGTTTATTGGTAAATAACTTTATGTCCGAGAGGGGAATGATACATGACGTGGTGTGGGAAGATCAAATCCTGTCCCCCTTGAACCCACCCGTCCCGGGGAATTTTTTTAAGTTTTTATGGGGGAAATTGAAAAACCAAATATTTTTTCTTTAGGACACCTTATTTTAAAATGAGGTTTCCCCTTGCTATTTTTTGCGAGGCCCCCTTTAAGCAATTTTGATCAAAACTGTGAACTAAGAACCTCAAAAATTTTTCATTCATTCTAAGTAGCATAAATGCTTTTCCAAAAATTCCTATTTGCCTTTTGATGTTTTTTTTAGCGTTAGTAGTGTACTACTGATATTGGATTGTGGTTGACTAATTCAGTAAGACATTTCTAGAAGGAATAACAGAGGAATAGCACAACAGAGAGATATAAGAGAAGATGCTTCACAAGGATGAAAAAGTATTTACCTAAATAAACATGTCAGAAGACGTCACAGGACCTCTTTATTGCACTTTAATGCACTTATTAGCTTCATCTACACAGTACATATTATAAATGGGGTCTAATAAGAATTAGCTCATAAAAGAAAGACCAAATGTCACATGATTGGAAATCCAGTGACATCTATGGACTTCTACCCCTGTTGAGTCATAGCCTGGAGTCATCAGAGGATCATCTGCTGAGCAAATTCAACCCTAAATACAACAGAAGAAAATGTGTATTATAATAATGTATAATGAAATTATTAATGTTTTATGAATCTATACGACCTAGTAGTATACTTTAGACACAAAAATGTGATTATGTAATGTTTATACAAGTGAGCATTGCTGTAATACAATATGTTTAGTAGAATATAAAATATCACAGAATTCCCGTTTCTTCTTATATTTTTGATGGAATTTCAAGATTTTTCCCCTGGAAATCGCACTAAAAATAACCTTGGTAACAAGCCTAGTCTGTGATATTTAACTGCAGGACATGAAGTACTCGCAGACTGCTCAGGTGTCTATACTGAAATTAATTATGTGTTTGAGATGATATAGCTGATTGCATTTTCCCGCAGAGCAATGCATGCTTCAGATTTAGACAATACATTTTATGGTTCCCGAATGAATTATGGCTTATTAGTTAAAATCATAAAATATTACAGTTTAAAAAAGAGATGATTGAAGAGCCTTTATCGGTGCCAGCAGGGTACAGATAAAATATGAAGAACTAGACAGAAGAGACGTAGATATATTTGTACGGCTCTTCCAATAATTTAAGCTGTGCTATAATATTGATCTAATTGGAGCTCTTAAAACGTACAAAGAATGTGTAAGCTTCAATTGCTTTCATGCGCAAAAACAATAATTTGGAACTTGTTACACCAGGTGCTGTAGTATTTCTTAAAGGGTCTTTTTTATAATAATATATATATATTTTTAACCTATTTGCATACCATAGGAACCGAATGACAAGGAATTGGATCATAGCAATTATCTTTTTACTAGTGCAAAAAATATGCAATGTGAACCAGACGGATGAATGAGTTGTAACGTAACACTTATTCATCCAACCACTATGTAATTTGCCCCTCTATGCAATTGTAAGTTGAAGCTGCCAGATTAGTACCTGTGGCCATTCCTGACATACTAGTTTTAGTAAATACTTGTGTTACCTATAAGAAAACAATTCTGGAGCTTCTTCTCTTATAACTCTATAATTCCTTCTAGAAATGTATTTCAAAATCTGTCATCTGGGTGTTACCAATTGGGGAAGAATGGATGTCCCTGCACATTCTCACATTGTCCAATCAGTGCTCACCAAATCATTTAAAAACTGCCATGGTAACACCCATCTGACTAATTCAGTAATACATTTCTAGAAGAAATAACAAAGGAACAGCACAACACAGAGTTACAAGAGAAGATGCTCTAGAATTGCTATTTATGAAAACAGACATGACTGACATCACAGGTTAAAGGGGTTTTCTCAAAACAATGATTAGCTTTGTGCATGAAGGGAAATAAAGAATATTTCGAAATACATTGCTGTTCCAATTTTGATTGGTTTCAGAGATAATGTAGTTATTATGTCCAGCTTGTTTTCACAAGCTTCCCTAGGTTATCGACCACCTTTCTCTGCTCTGATTGCTTCAGTGCTCTCTCCTATTATGGTTATGTCACTCCCGACAGGAAAGGAGCTTGTTTATGTTACTGACAAACTTTCACCTTTTAGAGTTCTGTAGTCTTGTGCACTACAAGTTACAAACTGAACTCATGTCACTGTAAAGGGCCGTTCACACGGCTTATTTCAGGGACGGATTGCAGCCGTAGTGCTCGCCGGACTGCGCTGAAATACGGCTGCAATCCGTCCCAGTCACTACGGTAATCCACAGTTCTCATAGATAATGGATGTCTATGGGGCCGGGGAGCTGCGCCCCCGCCCCTTATTCAAGCCGTAATTGCAGGCGAAATCCGTCCCGCAATTATGACTTGAATAAGCCGTGTGAACCAGCCCTAACAGACTCCGCTAGAAATAGCAGAGCTGATATGCCAGTCACTGCTACAGAACCATCCACAGTCTAACCAGGAAGTGTGAGCCTGAGGCTAGCTGTGGCTCTGTAAAACAGCATATTGAGAACACCCTTTTAAGTTTCATATGGCAAAGTCACCTATGTAACAAAGTAAAATGTTCTGCAACTTTAGTTCATACTTTACAACTGCTGCATGAGGATAAAACCATGCCCCCAAGAAGACTTTAATGAGTGGATATTGTTGTTGGTAAAACAGCAGTATGACTAGCATATAGTGTGGCCAAGAGCCATGTACTAGAATTTACCCTTAGATCCATATTATTTACAATACATTACATTAGTGTATATTCACATGTGGCAGAATTGTTGAAGATTTTTCTGTGACTGTCCCATTTATCTGATAGGGACCTTCAGACATTCATTTACTTGTCACCAATGTTTCTACAACAAATGCGGGCATGTAAATATACCATTATACAGTTGTTATCAGCACTTATGTAGTTAAAGCTAAGGTTTAAAGAAGATAACATTAGAATAACTGGCATAGACCTGAAGTGCATCACTGAACCGGATATTAGAGATGTTGTATACCAGGGGCAACATGTCCCATTAGGACTGTGCCATTTTTTTTGTGTATTTTGCACCCAAAATCTGTTGAGGCCCTATTCTCTATATAAAAGAACCAGGTGCATTATATGCCAGGCAGGACACATTTTAATGCGCCTAAAGTAGGTGCATCAAATATGCTAGCAATGATATGCTATGTGCCTAAATTATGCTGTGTGCCTAGATTAGGTGCATCAATTATAGTATGCAAGGTGTACCGCACGCCAGATTTTTGACAGGTTCATTAATTCAGGTGCAGTATACACTCATTTAATGTGCCCCTGGTGGGGTGGCGCCTCTTTCTGACATATCATCCCAGGTATCACGGTCAGACTCACTGGAGACAGGAGGTGGATCCACTGGTCTCTGTCGGGAGTTGGTGTAGTCTACACCGAGGAGCGGAGTCTAAGGAGATCCCTGGTTTTTACCAGAGCCCGCTGCAAGGCTGATTGGACTTTGCAGCAGGGGATTTCCAAGTTGCCACCCCCAATGTAGGTCCTCGAGGTGACAGCCAATATGTAGACAGGTTCGGTAACAGAACGTAAGGCAGAGGTGTAATCGGCAAAAGGCAGACGGTCAAGGCAGGCAACAAACAAGCAAGGTCAGGTGCAGGTGTATGGTCAGGACAAGTGGCAGACAAGGCAAGGTCAGGAACATAGCGAAGGGACAGTAACAGAAGAGCAATCCAAAACAGAATGGAAAAGTGAGAGTACAACCGTAACAACACCAATAACTGGGCAAAGGGATGCAGGTGAGGTGTCCTAAAGTGGGCGATGATCAGAGGTGATTGGCAGCGCCCTGGTGAGTGGCACACATAGGTCCTTTAAAAAGAGCCAGCATCTGTGTCCCCTAGAGGATAGCCACGCACCAGCGGCATACAGAGAGATGGGAAAGTAGAGGAGATTTGAGCGTGCAGTGCATACTGGATAACAGGCACAACTGTGGACTGGGACATAATGTCCCATTATGGTACTCTCCCCTTTAGGACCTCCCTTTTCTTGGGCTGGGAGTTGGTGGAACCTGTGAATCAAAGCTGAGGCGTTATTATTTTCCCTGAATTCCCAGGACCTCAATTCCATACCATAAGCCTTCCAATCTATACCCCTGGAGCGCTTCATATCCAAGATCTCAGTTAGTTGAATCAAGCCACTGTAGAGGAAGGAAGAACCTTGTGGGAGAAGCGGCTTAGGACCACAGGTTTAAGCAGGGAGACATGAAAGGCATTAGGGATGCATAGGGATGGAAGCAGGCAGAGCTTAAAAGAGGCCGGGTTGATGTACCAAAAGATAGCGAAGAGACCCAAAAAATGAGGGGCCAACTTCAGACTGAGTACTTGTTGCTGTATGTGCCTGGCAGAGAGCCAGATATTGTTACCAGGCTGGAAGACAGGAGGAGACCTCCGCTTCTGGTCGGCCTGATCCTTGGACTGAGCAGAGGCCTGAAGCAGACTATGACGAGCTTCCTTAGAAATAGACTGCTAGAACCTCCGAGGTGGCCAGAAGGTGTAGAGGAAGCTGAGGGTACTAGCCAAAGATGGTGTGTAAAGGAAAGGTTCTCGTGGACTCATTTGCTAGGTTGTTGTAGGTCACCCAGTCATCCCATCTCGGTCCTGAAGTGGTTCCCCAATATTTGGTTAACTCGTTCCTCCTGACTGTTGGTCTGTGAGTGGTAAGCAAAACCTGAATTTAAACTGCACCTCTCTGTCGGAGATGATGTGGGTAGGACAGGGCCGCCAACAGAAATTTCAGGGACCCATACACCTGAAGCACCTGGGCCCCTGTAAAACCTGCCCCCCCAGCAACCCTAGAGCCCTGCCCCGATCAACCCTATCACCCCACCCCCAGCACAAAAAAAAAGGCCGCGCGAACATAAAAGCGCCCATTTTACCACATAATACAGTGTGTAAAAAAGAACTGTATTGTGTAGTACAATAGCAAGAGAGTCACATATCTGTCTATCTCACATATATGTCAGTCTAACATATCATAGACAGACGGCTATGTAGCTCTATCAATTTCCCCCACCGGCCCACATACAATATCCCCCTCCACGTTTTCCTTGGTCACGCACCTCACCACTTTTGAAAATAAACAGCACTATAAACACCAGAAAGAAACTAAAAGTGTAACTCATATAGAATCAGGTGTTCCCTCTTTTACAATCAGTGACACATGTACGCTGCCACTATACCCTCGCCGATATAACCTAGAACACCGCCATATAGAGGCCACATAGAGGTCTGACACCAGCTCGGGTCACATCACATTACAGTGAATACAGCACTGATCCAGTATAGAAGTAAAATAACCACTGAAATCAGGGACTCACCGGAGACGTCTTCTCTGATGAGTCGTTCTCTTCTCTTATGAGTCGTTCTTATTCCCTTTTCTTCTGCATCCGTTCCACACCGCCATGATGACTTGTCCCGGCCACAACTCATCCCAGCAGAAATTACACACAAATATCTTAGAATCCTCACTTTTCCAACCTCTTTACCTTTTCCCACCTCCGTACAAACTTCCCAGGGGTGGGAAAAGGGGGTACAAGCCATAACTTAGAGGCCTAGTATCCTAAGGGTTTGCTAACCCCCTAGAGATAATGCTACAACTATGGGCTGCTGCCCTCTCAAATATATTGCCAGGTAGGTAAACAAGACCCTAGGTAGGTAGCCACATATGCAAAGCTCCAGGTAACTAGATAGGCCCTATTTAGGTAGGTAAACCCCTGCTGAATAAGTTAGTAGGCTGGCCCCAGGTAGGTTTGTGGGTACCTAGCCACGGGTGGGTAGGTAAATAGTCCCGAGGTAGATAAGCAGACCCCAGTTAGTCAAGTTTATAGGCTACAGTTAGGTTGGTGGACCCCAGTTAGGTAGGCTGTAGGTAGGTGTTGGTGAGTCCCAGTTAGTTAGGCTGTAGGTAGGTGGTTGCCCCCAGTTAGGTAAGCTGTAGGTAGTTAGGGCCCCCTTTATATAGGCTGCAAGCAGTTAGGGACCCCCTTTAGGTAGTATACAGGCAGTTAGGGCTTCCCTTTATGTAGAATACAGGCAGTTAGGGGCCTCCTTAAGGTAGTATAC
Organism: Phyllomedusa bahiana; assembly: GCA_025379985.1. Classification (NCBI taxonomy): domain Eukaryota; kingdom Metazoa; phylum Chordata; class Amphibia; order Anura; family Hylidae; genus Phyllomedusa; species Phyllomedusa bahiana. The sequence goes on along the minus strand of JAODAL010054906.1, from coordinate 7,318 downwards.
AGGCAGTTAGGGTCCCCCTTTAGGTAGTATACAGGCAGTTAGGGCCTCCTTTAGGTAGTATACAGACACTAAGGTTCCCCCTTTAGGTAGTATACAGGCAGTAAGGGCCTCCTTTAGTTAGTATACAGGCAGTTTTGGGGTCCCCTTTAAGTATAACAGACATTTTTGGCCCCCTTTAGGTAGTATACAGGCAGTTAGGGCCTCCTTTAGGTAGTATACAGGCAGTAAGGGGCCTCCTTTAGGTAGTATACAGGCAGTTAGGGTCCCCCTTTAGGTAGTATACAGGCATTACTTCTTATAGTTACAGACAGTTAAGGTCCCTTTAGTATATACGCAGTTAGGCCCCTTTAGGTAGTATACAGGCATAGGTCCCTTTAGGAAAAAGGGAGTTAGAGTCCCCCTTTAGGTAGTATACAGGCAGTTAGAGCCTTCTTTAGGTATCATACAGACAGTTAGGGTTCCCCTTTAGGTAGTATACAGGCAGTTAGGGCCTCCTTTAGGTAGTATACAGACAGTTAGGGCCCCTTTAGGTAGTATACAGGCAGTAAGGGTCCCCCTTTAGGTAGTATAGAGGCAGTAAGGGCCTCCTTTAGTTAGTATACAGGCTGTTAGGGCCTCCTGTAGGTAGTATACAGACAGGGTCCCCCTTTAGGTAGTATACAGATAGTTAGGGCCCCCCTTTAGGTAGTATACAGGCAGTTAGGGCCCCCTTTAAGTTTCAGGTAGTTTTGGCCCCCTTTAGTTTCAGGTTGTTAGGGCCCCCGTTAGGTAGTCAGGGCCCCTTTTAGTTTTAGGCAGTCAGGGCCCACCTTTAGGTAGTTAAAAAAAACAAAACAGCCACTCACCTCACTCACGCTCGTGGCCGCTCCCAGATGCTACTGGCGCCCTACATAGGTGATATGACGTCACCGCGTCTCCTACGTCACCAGTAGAAGCCGGCACCTTGCAGGCTTAAGGTCTAACGCCTTATGCCTGCCAGTGTGTACAGTGGAGCTTTGGCGGCACTCTGCTCCGCTGACACCGCGCAGCCTCGGGAGTCGGGGACATTATATTTGGGTCCAATGCACTTTAGACACTGACAGAAGATTCAGGAGGCCAGTCGGTTTTAATGAGAGACTTTGATACGTGCCCAATCCAGACATGATGCTACGAATGAAATGTTCTGCGTGAATATTGATTGTATCCACGTGTGACTCTAATAAATACAAGTAATCTTTATTTATTACTTTGCAACCATAAATGTTGATTAAACATTGATAGAATATTCTGATTAATAGATGTTTATAAAAAAGAGAAAATAAGAGAACAATGTGTTTCAACTAAATATTATTGAAAATTATCACAAGGGAGAAAAGGGAAAAGTTTATATATTAATTATGATCATGTTCTCTAAGTAATGAAGTTAATGACATTGATGTGATGGGAGATCACTACAACTACATGATGTAGGTGGTAGTGTCCTGCAATTAAATGAAGTTTGGATTGGTTGTCTGTTCCTCTGTTTTAGCTCAGACTTAAAATGTTAATGTACTGAAATAAAATTGATAATTCACAGGTAAACAATGACTCAGCTGGATGCCTATTATCACCTCCTCAGAACGAGCAGGATAATCATATAAAATGCATAGTTCAGCGAAGGACATATACAAGTCATGTGGAACATTGGAAAATGTTCAGTTCAATCTAGGACAAGTCTAGTGAGAGAGCGGTGACAAAAAATGCTTCACTACATCAGCATGTATTTTCATGGTCTGTATATTGAGTAAAATAGTGCCATAGCTTAGCATTATGGTGTATGGTGTTTTTTTGTATTCCAACAAAATTGTTTGCAACTAATAGTCTCCTTAGAGGTGTATCTTGAATTTCATGGGTTCTCATGCAAAATTCCTAACAGGTGTTTGCTTCCTGAATCGCCCACTAAATGTAGGGGATCAATAATGAATTGGGATTTAAACAGTCCTCCTTATCATGCTGTTCACATCTTGGCTCCATCACATGCTGATAGCCGCTTCATTGTAAAAAATGCCCTGTGGAACCGGGTGATGAACCGGGTGATGAATGCCACCCAACTCCAGGCAACCAAGTGTCACATCAGACCATTCGTAACCGTTTACATCAGTGTGGTCTGTGTGCAAGATGACCTGACCACAACACCATGCACAGGCATCATCATCTTGCATGGGGCAGGGAGGATCTACACTGGACGAGGGAGCAGTGGTCCTCAGTGCTGTTCAGTGATGAAAGTAGATTCACTCTAAGTAGAAATGATGGTTGCCAACAATGCTGGAGATGTCAAAGAGAATGCTATGCATCAGCCACTGTTGTCACCAGATGAGCCTTTGGTGGTGGTGGTGGTGGTGTTACAGTGTGGGCAGGTGTGTCTAGTCAATACAGAACTGTCCTATACTTTTTGAATGGTTCAGTGACAGCCTCTACTACTGGAATAACATCATCCAGTCATTGTGCCTCTGCATGAACAACATAGGGCTAATTTCATCTTCATGGACGACAATGTTCCAGCTCATTGAGGTCACATCATTAGGGAACGGCTGTTGAAGACTAGGATAGCTCAAATGGAGAGGCCTGCACTATTTCCAGACCTGAACCCCCTAAAGAAACCTGTGGGATCAGCTGAGAAGCTCATAACTAGGTACAGTACCTCTGAACCTCAATGACCTGGGGGTCACCCTTCAAAAGAGTGGGATGCCATTCTTCAGCAGCCAATAACTCGATTTGTGAACAGCATGAGATGTCGCTGTGAAGCTGTAATTGATGCTCAAGGCCTCATGACACATTATTGAGACATTGACATTTTTTGGGCATTTGGTTTATTAAATTGAGATGACAAAAATCAACATTGCAAACTATGACTTAAATGGCTGACTTTCAGGATAAAATATCACTGTAGTGTGAATTTTTTAAGTTTTCCATAAATTTCACCTGAAAGCCAAATATTCATAACTTTTTATGATTAGTGTGTATACTGGGGTTTTTGTGGTGCATACAATATTTAATATCTTTCTCTTATGTCTTTCACTTATTTTCAGTTAATTGTCTTGCAATCATGTATGGTATGTATGGTGACAAAACTTCTCGAACAACTCTTGGACTTTAAGTCAATTTTACAAAACAATTTGGATGGAGATAATTAACAGCAATGTAAACAGAATTGTGGTCTATATACTCTATATGGAGCCTAAAAAACTCCCGGGATCTCCTCTCCACCCAGTGTCTTTAACATCTCCCTACTTGCCACACTCATAACTACTGAATTATGGTATGACCCCCTTTCAGCACACCACAGTCTTTGAAGGACTCTGCGGGAAGCCTATCACATCTGTGGCAGAAGACTTTTTGACCAGTCATGCATTGTATTCAACAGCTTCACGCCTACCCTTACTGTCTCTAAGTACCTTTTGGTATGAACCCCCTTCAGTCACTTTTGGATCCTTCTTCAGTCACACCACGCGCTTCCAAGGTACCTTTTGCTACTTCCTATCTCACTGTACTGTGCATCTCTCTCATTCCCTGCACTCCCGTCTGAGCCATGTTCTCCACCCGCGGGCAAACCTGAACTCTTTTTTTTTAAACTGCAGCTGATTATCCTTATAGGAAAAAATGAACATACAACCAATGTTGTATCACAACTATGATTTTCCTGTGATTTTCTATGTGTCCGCCTAGTTTTCGTACACTGGCAAAGCTGGAAGGAATTTCAGACACACCACTTTAAACTGTGAAGCAATCAATAGAAAATAGCTGTTTCTGATAGTGTATAAACTGTTCATTGACTGAATACAGGCCTCCATAAACATAATGACAGGTTAATGGAGACATGTATGAAAACTGTATAGGTCTAAGACTTTTGCGCGTTTTCCGTTTTTTGGCACATTTTTGGAGCGTTTTTTTTTTTTTTGGGAGAGATGCACAGCATTTAAAAAAAATCCAAAAAACACAGTGAAAACAGACGTTTCTCTGTGCAGTGGAGACACAGCCTTACAGTACTGTCCTGCTTTCGAAGGGGGTGACACTGGTAAGCAATTGTAAGCAAATTCCAAATATATTTCTGTGAAATATACAACTGAGATCAGAGTATCTGAACTGTGGCACAATGTTCATATTTAGTCTCAGTACACAACTACAATGGATTTTAGACAAAGCCATTAAAGGGGTTACCTGGTTATTTTAGTTTTTTTTATTTTACTAGGCTACTGCTACTATTTTTATTTTCAAAGAACAACAGTATCCAAGTAAAATACAAAACAATTAACTAGAGAACCCCTTTAATATATGATTGAAGTGTAGACCTTCAGATTTATTCAAGGGGTTTAACAAAAATATTGACAACCATTTAAGAACTATAGTGATTTTTTACACAGTCCCTTCATTTTTGCAAACTCAATAGTAACTGATTCTAACATGATTTTAAATAAAGGGATTCTTTTTAATACCTGGATACAAATACCTTACAGTCGATTGAGGCAATTCACAAAACATTTTCAGTATTGTTGCAAATTTTTGAGCAAGTCTGGTTTGCACAAAAAGTATTGGGTTCCTCCACAATAGTGAACAATAAGATGTTCTATAGTGCTCTATAGGGACAATCTTGTGTTCCAGGATGCTATACGGACCTTCGCCAGGTAAGCCTGTCACCACTCATGTGTTTGGAAACATATAGACATAGGGCGACATGTAAGAACAGGGCTGTGCCAATTACTAGCATCTGGTGTCAAAAAGCTTAGTAGAAGTGTTCTATAGATGTATGAACAATCACATTCCAGTCTTTGGCACAACACTTTTTAAGGTGACAAAGATGTGGGGGCGTTCTGGGGGCGTTGCACCACATTCATAGAATTAGACACATTTATGAGTCTTTGACGCCTAATCTAGGCGCAGAACAGTTAGAACAGCCAGACCAGGTTAAAGGTGGTATTTAGAACTGGCCTGTCAGTGCCAACGTTCATACAGGTTGCCCATAGTGTTCTTGGCATATATAATCAATTACCCATTGCTATGTATTTTAATTGAGCGTTCTATAAGGGCTATGAGTATCTCAATCAAAATCACATATCTATTTGGTACCATATTTTAACAATAAATTAAACGTTACATTTTTTTTTTTATTACACCCTCCATTATTTTCTTGTCTGGATTACTTTTGTGACCATGCATTGCGGACCCTTAAAATATCCTGTCTTATAAAACACTTATCTAGGTTCCGAAGAGTTATTCATGATGGGACTCAACTTCTTATAAAAAAGATGGAGATTTACTACATTCTTCATTAAAGTCCTAAAAACATAAAATGTATTTTACATTAGTTATCTTGGATCTCTTAAAGTGTATTTGGGGGGTTGTTGGGTGTGTTGTGTGTGGGGTGTTTTGTGTGTGTGTTTTTGTGTTTTGTGTGTGTGTGGCCCGCTCTCCAATTCTATCACACTTAGATAATGGCCTCATGGCTTCCTCATGGCACCCACGTCTTCTGTCCATCGTCAGCAAGGTTCCTTAGCTTTGCTACAGGGTTCCGCCCTTTAGGCTATGTCTACACAGCACAGGATTACAGTAGGATTTTTAAGCAGATTCAGTGCCCATAGACTGCAATCGAAAATCCGTGCTGTAGTGTATACATACCCTGTTTCCCCGAAAATAAGACAGTGTCTTATATTCATTTTTGCTCCTAAAGACGAGCTAAGACTTCTTTTTAGGGGATGTCTTATTTTTCTACGAACAATAATTCACATTTATTGTTGAACAAAACATCAACATGTATTAATATACTGTAGTGATTTCATCACAAACATCAGCATAAGCAGCCAAATTCTGAGTTGCATAAAAAAATGCACTGGGTCTTATTTTCGGGGTGTCTTATTTTCAGGGAAACAGAGTGTATGGATTCCCATAGAGTCAATGCACTGGGCCAGCAGAAAATCTGAAAACCTGCTCCAAAAACCGCAGTCCAGCGATGTTAAAATGCCATCAGATTTTGGACGGCGTTTTAACATTTGCTGTATAGACATAGCCTTAGGTTTCCACACACACCTTTTTATACATTATAGTATGGGCCTGACTCTCAGTTTGCTAACTGTGATGTTCATATTACAAACTGTACCAGTGCTAACCAGCTGCAACCCCCTGGCATTGCCAGTTGTAAGCAACTTTCAGAAATAACTGTGTGCATGTTAGAATATGATTAACTGTGTACTGACTGTGTATATCACACAGCAAATTATATATTTAACATGGGTGGAGCTTCGTGGTAGGGGGCATGTCCTCCTGCAGACCAACTGATATACTATCATTTATGCCGGAAGCTAGCATAACCCCTGCCTGCTGCAGTTTATTTCTTTTTTGTCTAATTTTTTTTTCCCTCCCCACCTTCCAAGAGTCATAACGTTTTTATTTTTCTGTCTACATAGTTGTATGAGAGCTTGTTTATGTGGGACAAATGTACTTTTTAATAGTGCCATTGACTATACCATATAATGTATTGGGAAACCGATAACATTTTTTAAGTGGGGTGAAATGTGAAATAAACTGTACTTGCGTCATTTTTGTGGAAATTTTGTTTTTATGGAGTTCACTCTTTGGTATAAACTGTGTTTTTTCTGTATTCTAAGTGTAGGTATGACTCCGGTGATGTGAGGTTTTTGTTTTGTTTTAGCACTTTTAAAAAGTAAAAGCATTCTCTAGTTTGATCTGCGACCAATAACTTTTTGGCTTTTCGACTTGGGTGAAGGCTCATTTTTTGCGGGTTGAAGTGTAGTCTTTATTGGTATTATTTTTGGATACATGCAACTTCTTGATAACTTTTTATTTCAATTTTTGGGGACGTGAACTGACTAAAAAATTCTATTTTGGCGTTTAGAATTTTTGTCTATGATTAACTGTGTACTGACTGTGTATATCACATAGTAAATTATATATTTAACATGGGTGGAGCTTCGTGGTAGGGGCATGTCCTCCTGCAGACCAACTGATATACTATAATTTACGCCGGAAGCTAGCATAACCCCTGCCTGCTGCAGCCTATTTCTTTTTTGTCTAATTAATTTTTTCCTCCCCACCTTCCAAGAGTCATAACGATTTTATTTTTCTGTCTACATAGTTGTATGAGAGCTTGTTTATGTGGGACAAGATGTTTTTATGGAGTTCACTCTTTGGTATAAATTATGTTTTTTCTGTATTCTGAGTGTCGGTACGATTCCGGTGATGTGAAGTTTTTGTTTTGTTTTAGCACTTTTACAAAGATAAAAACATTCTCTGGTTTGTTCTGCGACCAATAACTTTTTTGTTTTTCCACTTACGGACTTTGGGGGGT
>JAODAL010054905.1:0-24319 GCA_025379985.1 Phyllomedusa bahiana | reverse complement strand
TATACGGAAATAAAGGGTTTTTTTGCACCTGAAAATACACCTGGTGACACAAAATTGTGTATTAAAATTTTTAAGTGCAAGGTGTCTATCAAAAAATTTGAACGTCCCAAAAGTGAAAAAACACCTATCTGAAATGTATACGGATAATAAACTGTATTTTTTGCACCTAAAAATATACCTGCAGTGACGACAAAATTGCTGTATTCAAATTTAAGTGAAAGGTGCCTCTATCAACAAAATTAGACTGGGCCAAAGTGAAAAAACACCTATCTGAAATGTATACGGATAATAAACTGTATTTTTTGCACCTAAAAATACACCGAGAGAATGATTGACCACACACCAAAAATTGATGCAAAAATAGATTCATTTAATTAAATCCACAGGCTCCAGAGACAATATACAAGGTGACTTAAATCAGCGTGACGTTTCGGTCCTGTCAGACCTTTTTCAAAAAGTCACTGTGGAGTAAATAAACGTAGAATAAGCACACATGCTAAAGTGATAATACAATATGTACAGTGTAATGAAGTGTAGAAGAGAGAAAAATAAATAAATAGAAAAACAAACAATAAAAAACAAACTGCAAACATAAGGGAAACACAAATACATAATATATACAAGAACATATACAGCAAATAAATGGCAACTTTTGGAAAAGTTTTATATATACATCTACTTACAGTATATATATATAAAGTGGTATATGGCTAATAGAAGACCAACAAAATCATAGGCACCGCATATAGATAATAAATGCGGGCTCAAAATCATGTATACAGAAATTTTTAACCATAGATAAGTGACAAGCGATAACATGTAATACAACTCGTGTTAAAGATGAGCATACAGATCATTATTTTGGGCTTCAATGTACCTGCTAGTTCTCCCTATTATACCCTGAGTCACTTACCAGTCAGAAGAATGGATAAAGGATAAGGAAAAGGGCCATAGCCCTGTGAAATAAGAGCCTCCAATGTTGGCAGATAGAGTGGCTGTGATATAGTGACTGTTCCGGCCAAGATCCCGGAACCGGAAGTTTCCGCGTCACCCTGCGTCATGGTAAGAAGAGAGATGGAAAATGTAGTTCTCATAGAAACTCGGCGCATGCGCAGTAGTGCGCCACGTCAATCGTGATATAGGAGAATAGAAAGAGTAGAAAAGAGGCGGAGGTGATAAGCAGAAGTTTGTAGAGATGGTTACTACATTCAGGTAGAGGTAGAGGGAGCTAGAAGAGGAATAGAAAACTTAGTATTAGAAATACAGGTTAGCCCTAGAAGGTGAATGTGGACCTCACAAACAGTGAGAAGGGTAAGCATGGGGAAACAAAAATAATAAATAAAAATAGAGAAAAATAGAATAAAATAATAAATAAAAAAAATAATAAAAAAAAAGATAACAAATACAAAAGAAAAAAATGAAATGAAGAAAAAGGAAAAGAAAAAGAAAAAAGCAAAGAAGGGGGACAAGGGAAAAAAAGGGTTGAAAGAAGGAGAAAAAAAAACACAAAAGTTAAAGGAAAGAGAAGGAATGTTGAAGGTTGGAAACAGATGCAGATAACAGAAAGCAAAGGAGAATGTCAAAGTAACTCCGATATCTCACCCTGTTGCACATGCTGTCCTAACGTTGCTGAAAGGAAGAAAGAAATACAATACAATTAGTATGAATGATGTAAGACATATTCAACTAAATAAGAAGTCACATTCCCTATTAAGGCCATGGGGATGTAGCATGTTGAGTCTAAAAATCCAAAAAGACTCTCTCTCTTTGAGCATCTTGATGTGGTTACCACCACGTCTTGGTCTTCTAACTTGTTCCAACACTTGAAAACGGAGTTGGGAGATATTATGCCCTGCTTCGAGGAAATGATGTGGTACAGGTAGCCAACTCTTCTGACATCTTATTGACGATTTGTGACTGGAGAAGCGGTCCTTCATTCGTTGGACCATCTCTCCAATGTACAAAAGACCACAGGGGCATTTGAGGGCATATACAACGTAGGAACTATTGCAAGTGAAGGGACCCCCCCCAGTTCATATTTTTTGCCTGTTCTCGGATGAGTCACTGACTCGCCTCTTATTACACTGGAACAGTGACAAAAACGCAAACAGGGAAATGTACCTCTCTTAGGGGAAGACAGAGTGGATTGTAGTGGAATCTTTTTGGAGCCCAAGTCGGCCTTCACTAGCATGTCTCTGATGTTTCTAGGTCTCTTTGAGCACATCAAGGGTGGGTTCTGAAATACATCCAAATGAGGGTGACCGCTGTAAAAAATCCCAATGCCGTACCATAATGTTGTTTAGTCCTAACAACATAGGATTATAAGTGTTCACAAACGGAATTCTAACTGGTTTGGGATCACTAGGTTTGGTCTCCACTGTATCTAGTGTAAGGATGTTTTCCGGATAGCCTCTATCCCGGAATTTATCACCCATCTCCTTGAATTGGTTTGTCTCTGAGTTAGTTCTGACACAATACGTTGAACTCTCATGAGTTGTGATCGGGGTTAAGGATTTCTTGATGTGATAGGGGGTGACAGCTCTTAAAATGGAGGAGATTGTTCCTATCATTTTGGTTTTTTGTAAAGATCAGTGCTAAGGGGTTAATCACTGTTCCTAATAAACTAGGTATCTAGAAAAGGTAACCGATGTGTGTCGTGGTTCCGATGTGAACTGAAGTTCAGGTCTTATGGAATTTAAACCATACGATAAACTGCTGTAAAGAAACCACGTCTCCTTCCCAATACAAAAAATATCATCTTGTATTTTTCTTCCTAGTCTCGCATTGCTACGGAAGAGGTCATTCTGATATACAAATTTGGGCCTCAAATTCAGCCATGTAGGCGTTCGCATAGGGGGGTGCCAAAATTGGAAACCCATAGCTGTTCCTTTTATTTGTGCGTAAAACCGCTCTCAAACAAAAAATAGCTGTTCTCGAGAACCAATGTTAATAGTTCCGTACAGAATGAGAGTTCCTCATTAGACATTTCAGATTTTTTGAAAAAATTAGTGGCTGCCTCAATACCTCTCGAGTGATCTATGGAAGGGGAAAAAACTGCATACATCAATGTAACCCAGTAGGGCAAATGTCAGAAACCTTATTAGCAGTACTAAGGACTGAAAGGAAATGGCCAGTATCCTGTAAATAAGACGGTGTGGTTTGTACTAGAGGGTTAAGTATTTTTTCAAGGTATTGGGAAATGGGAGAAAAAATCGAGTCAGTAGAGGCAACTATTGGTCTCCCAGGGGGGTTTCTCAAGACACTTATGGATTTTAGGGAGCGTGTAAAACACTGGAGTAACCGGATGATCCACTTAGAAAAAGAGAAAGTGGATTTATTAATAACTCCCTTGGTAAAATAGTTATCTAAAATCTTCTGGATCTTGTCCGTGATCCTAAAGATAGGATCTACGGTCAAAGGGATATAGGTGGAGCTATCAGCTCACTGTCTCAATATCTCTCTGCGGTAGTCTGCTTTGTCCATGACTACGATGGCTCCCCCTTTGTCAGCTGGCTTTATAACGATAGTTTTATCCTCTTTCAAAGTTTTAAGGGCACTTGATTCATCTGGGGATTAAATTACCATGGGTTTTTTTATTCTTGGATTTTAGAAAATATTCATCTATATCCCTTTGTACAATAGAGATGTAGGTCTCTATGGGGTGGTAGGTTCTAGGAGGATTATACTGACTGCTTTTATATAAACCCAACTTCTTAATTGACATCCGGTTGTACTCAGACCCCATCGTATCACTCCTAGAATCTGAAAAATGGGCTTTCAACCTGAGGGATCTATAGAAGGAGTATAACTCTTGTTGTAGTTTAAAGTTATCAAAAGTCGGAGTTGGACAGAAAGACAAGCCCTTTTGTAACACAGCACACTCAATAGAGGACAGTACTCGAGATGAAATATTTACAACTAAATTGTTTTCAGTATATGATGCAGTCCTCACAGTCTCACCTGTGAGCGTGTTGTGACAGTCTGAGGTAGATTTGTGACGTCTTCTAGAAGTCCTCCTTGTATGTCTTTTCCTCGGTAGACTTTTGTTGATTTGGCTAAAAAAGGACCACGTGTGGAATGATAACTTCTGTCACTCTCTGATCCTGAACTCGAGTAGTCTCGGTTCTGTCTCGGTTGGTTGTTGTATCTCTGAGGTTGGTATTGCCACCTATAAATTCTTTTGTTCATATAGTCCTCGGTATCTCTCAAGAATTTGGTACGTTTTCGATTCTCAAGGAGTTTTCTATGTTCGTTTATAGATTTGTCAAGTTTCACTTTCAGTACCGTGAAATCTTCACTAGAGAGAGTTGCGTTTAGTTGTTGTTCTATTGCACTGACTTCTTTCCTAGTCTCAGCGATCGATATTTGCAAAAATTCAATAGTAAGTAGAATTAAGTCCAAGGAACACTTGTTCAAAATACCCTCGAACTTTTTGCAGAAATTTTCGTTATCGCGGAAAAGGGTGGGTTGCAGATGGGATCGAAGTCCCCTAGGAATTCTGTTTACTCGGTAGTATTCAGCTAGGGTGCTGCAATGGAGTTCATGTCCTATTAGACGTTTAGAACCTCGTTCCAACTCCTTCGTGTGCAAATCCTTTGCTGGGACCTGCAGAAAGTCATTCATATGTGATACTTGAGAGATAATTGAATTGGCTTGCTCTTCGCTTTGTAAAAATACACCTGCGGTGACAACAAAATTGCTGTATTCAAATTTAAGTGCAAGGTGCCTCTATCAACAAAGCTGGGCTGCGGCCAAAGTGAAAAAACACCCATCTGAAATGTATAAAGGATAATAAACGGTAATTTTGCACCTAAAAATATACCTGCGGGATGACAAAATTGCTGTATTCAAATTTAAGTGCAAGGTTTCCTCTTTTCAAAATAGCTGGACGTGCCAAATTAAAAAACTCCTATCTGATTTGTAGACGGATTATTAACTGTATTTTTTTGCACCTAAAAATACACCTGCGGTGACGACAAAATTGCTGTATTCAAATTTAAGTGCAAGGTGCCTCTATCAACAAAGCTGGACTGCGCCAAAGTGAAAAAACACCTATCTGAAATGTATACGGATAATAAACGGTATTTTTTGCACCTAAAAATACACCTGCGGTGAGGATAAAATTGCTGTATTCAAATTTAAGTGCAAGATGCCTCTATCAACAAAGCTGGTCTGCGCCAAAGTGAAAAACACCTATCTGAAATGTATACGGATAATAAACGGTATTTTTTGCACCTAAAAATACACCTGCGGTGACGACAAAATTGCTGTATTCAAATTTAAGTGCAAGGTTCCTCTATGAATAAAGCTGGACTGCGCCAAAGTGAAAAAAAACACCTATCTGAAATGTATACGGATAATAAACGGTATTTTTTGCACCTAAAAATACACCTGCGGTGACGACAAAATTGCTGTATTCAAATTTAAGTGCAAGGTGCCTCTATCAACAAAGCTGGACTGTGCCAAAGTGAAAAAACACCTATCTGAAATGTATACGGATAATAAACGGTATTTTTTGCACCTAAAAATACACCTGCGGTGACGACAAAATTGCTGTATTCAAATTTAAGTGCAAGGTGCCTCTATCAACAAAGCTTGACTTGGCAAAAGGGAAAAAAACACCTATCTGAAATGTACACGGATAATAAACGTTTTTTTTGCACCTAAAAATACACCTGCGGTGACGACAAAATTGCTGTATTCAAATTTAAGTGCAAGGTGCCTCTATCAACAAAGCTGGACTGTGCCAAAGTGAAAAAACACCTATCTGAAATGTATACGGATAATAAAAGTGGAGTTTTGCACCTAACAAATACACCTGCAGTTACTAGAAAAGATCTGTATCCTAATATAAGTTCAGGCTGCCCAACATACAAGTAATATTTCAACAGAAAACTGTTAATAAAAAGCCATTGCAATGCAATGTCTAAACAAAGTCTGGGCTGCACAATATCCACTATCCTTTAAAGAGCTTGTCTGTGTTCGCCTGCGGCCCCGCCCCCCGGGTCCCTCCCGGGACGTTACAGGGCTGGATGCTCCTTTAAAATTCTCAGCTTACCTACAATCTGCAAATCTCTAATCTACCTAAGTTCTCATGTTCCCAGCAAAAATCATAGCTGTCTGTGTTTACAAATAAAAACAATTTCGCTGAGCTGTTTGCTGAGCTGTTTGGACAGGGGACCGAGCGCACGCCCTTTATCCTATGAGACACTGACACACACTGATCATGAACAGGAAGGGCTGTTCTATGTAAAAACGAGGTCATGTGATTTTTCCACCCAAATCGCAACCATACACATCATTGACGTCGCACACACAGCTCCACCTGCTCTATTCTGTAAGCTGATTTGCTGGCCGCCAAATGACAGGAAGCGCCGAAAATGGCGCGATATTAATAGATTATGCGCAGTTTTTTCACCTAAATTATCGCGTGATCGAAAAAATCCGATCAACATAAAAACCGTGCCGATTTCAACTTTGTCGATAATAATCGCTCAACACTACTCCTGAGCCTACATACAAAGGTTTGTGTCTGTAAAAATACATCCGCAGTTCACAATGAGACGCAAAAAATTCCGTGTGAACCCAGCCCTACTCAGAAAAACTTAAGGGCCCGAGCCCTGGATGTTTTGGGACCCTAGCAACGCCCCTGTAGCCACCGCTCTCCCCACCATGCCAGTATATAGCCACCGCTCTCCCCACCATGCCAGTATATAGCCAGCACAAATAAAAACAAGAACACTAATACTCACCTTACCTCTTTCCCAGCCGCGAGCTCCTCTTCTGTCCTCTTCTTTCCCAGCTGCGCGCCTCTTCTCTCCATCCCAGCGTGGCACGCTCCTCCGTCAGCTCCTCGGGCGCACTGCCTATGATGGGCTGTGCGACCGAGGACAGGCAGCGGCGCGATGATGTAACTACATCGCGTCACTGCCCAGCTGAACGCACGGGGCCGCCGTGCACCTTCAGGGCTGAGGGTCCGGCGGGTCCCGACTCACGCTGTGTTAGACCTGGGGCCTGCTGGAGGCCCCAGGTCCGACACTGTGACGCGGACGCCGAGCCCTCCCGGCGCGGCGTCCGGGTCACAGTCAGGAACCCAGCGAGTGGCCAGCCTGGTACGCGTGCCAGGAGATATGGCCCTACGTGCCACTTCCGGCACGCGTGCCATAGGTTCGCCACCGCTGGTAATAATAGGGCAATAATAGGGTCTTGTGCAGTGAAAGGATATCAGTTTGTTGCTGACTAAAGATATGAAAACAAAAAACTACAAAACTCCTCAATACAGTGGCGGAGTAACCACTAGATATAGTGCCCGATATCCTCAAGAAATATACAGACAACCACAAAATACCGATATCTTATGGGCGAAAAAGTACACTAAAATATAACCTTTAATAATATCAGATAAAAGAAAGGGACTAAACAATTCCCTAAAACAGCCCTACTAATTACTCTATAATAAACAGCGGAGACACCGCCCTGAAAAGAGCGACTCCACTCAGGAACCTAAATATGAGAACCCTATACCGTCCCTAAACCTAGAGCCTTCACCAAAAAAACAACAGATAACACCCATATAAAATACTGTACAAAGAAACAAAGACAGTGCTCCCCTGTCCCGACGCGTTTCCCCCACAGATACAGTGGGTTCATCAGGGAACAGTGAACATGGGGACCTTAAATAGCAAATGTAGATAGGTACAATACTTATATTAATAGTAGAGACAGGCAATAATATACAAAATATATTTACGTTCCTAAGTGCTGGACTGGTGGACAGCAAGGAGTAATATCCCAATAGAAAACGGCGTCCCAACGATAAGGGAAGAGATGCAGCACCCGTTCCTGCCTGCTGGCAAAAGATGACGCCTTTCTTTTATCTGATATTATTAAAGGTTATATTTTAGTGTACTTTTTCGCCCATAAGATATCGGTATTTTGTGGTTGTCTGACTAAAGATATGGGCATGTTCAAAGTATGGCTCAGCATATCTAAATTAATCTGGCTCCCAAGAGGAGAGTGGCCAGATAGGCAGACAAGGGGAATGTTATTGTTTAACTCTGGGCTCTGGGTCAGGGATCAGCACATGCTTCTGTAGCCATGGAAGTTCCAGAAATAGAAGTTTGCTGGCTCTCTGGATGCCCAAAAAAAATAATGTTGCTCTTTGTAGAGCACATCCGCCTGCAGACAGGGCCAGGACAAGGCATTTTGGTGCCCTAGGCATGTACAGCCAATGGCGCCCCCCCCCTCGCTCCCCAAAAAATTGCCCCCCCACACTAATTCCTCTCGCCCCTGCGCCAGGTCCTGTCACTAATTTTCTGCATATTCCACCCAGCTCCTGTCCATCTCCTCAACAGTCAGTACACAATGAAAATCAGCAATGAGAAATTTGCTTTTTCAAAATCGCTCCCCTCCATATGACAGTGTAATACCCCTAAATAACAGTCACTAAATAATCCACCGATACATGGAGCAAATCTACCAGACGAATGATTGTTACTAAAAAAACACTCCTACACAACCAAGACCCAAAACTATTACTACTTAAGGATCAAATAATCCTGCCAGACCCTGACTGAACGCGACCCCCACATGTGACTGTACACAGCCTCTGATTACATATACCGCCACCATACAGTGACCATATAGTGGTAGATACTAGTTGTATGTAGACTCTGCAGAAATATAAGTGATTACACTGCAGTTACATTTAGTGACTCACAGGAGACGTCTTTTCTGATCGGCGTCGTTCACCTTCCCTTTTCTTCTCCATCCGGTTCACACCTTCATGCTGATTGCTCCCGGCCAACACTCGTCCCTGCAGATTTGGACATAAATATCTTCACATTTCCAGCAACTCCTTACTTATAGGTATATACGTCCCCTCAGTTGGGTAGGTGTATAGGGCCCCACTGATAGGAAGCTATATAGGTCCCTGCAGTTAGACAGGTATATTCAGTCAGACAGGTATATAGGTCCCCTCAGATAGGAAGCTATATAGGTCCCTGTAGTTAGGTATATATGTCCCCTCAATTAGGCATGTATATAGATATGCCCTCTCAGTCAGGCAGGCAGGCAGGTATGTGTATGTATGCATATATATATATATATATATATATATATATATATATATATATATATATATAGCTATCTTCTCAGTCAGGCAGGTATATAAATATAGGGGCACTCAGGCAGGTATATAGATATAGGGGCACTCAGGCAAGTATATAAAGGGCAATCAGGCAGGTATATAGCTATAAGGGCACACAGGCAGGTATATAGGGGCACTCTCAGGCATATAGGGGCACTCTCAGGCATATAGGGGCACTCTCAGGCATATAGGGGCACTCTCAGGTATATAGGGCACTCTCAGGTATATAGGGGCACTCTCAGGCATATAGGGGCACTCTCAGGTATATAGGGGCACTCTCAGGTATACAGGGGCTCAGGCAGGTATATAGGGGCACTCTCAGGCATATAGGGGCACTCACAGGTATATAGGGGCACTCTCAGGTACATAGGGGCACTCACAGGCATATAGGGATATAGGGGCACTCTCATTCATATAGGGGCACTCTCAGGCATATAGGGGCACGCTCAGGTATATAGGGCACTCTCAGGTATATAGGGGCACTCTCAGGCATATAAGGGCACTCTCAGGTATATAGGGCATTCTCAGGCATATAGGGTCACTCTCGGGCATATAGGGGCACTCTCAGGTATATAGGGCACTCTCAGGTATATAGGGGCACTCTCATTCATATAGGGGCACTCTCAGGCATATAGGGGCACGCTCAGGTATATAGGGCACTCTCAGGTATATAGGGGCACTCGCAGGCATATAGGGGCACTCTCAGGTATATAAGGGCACTCTCAGGCATATAGGGCACTCTCAGGCATATCGCCTACCTCTGCCTACCTGTCGTCCTGGCCCTGCCTGCAGATACAATGAAACAGTGAAGAAGGTGAAAACAGGCAGTACCTGATCACTAACAGAGGCACTTTGTCCAGCTGGACTGATCTGGCACCGAGTAACTAAAAAATTTTCTGCAGACATGAATTCCTAAAAAAGTTTTCATTGTGGAGTGGATTTCAAAAGCAGTCAAGGTGACAGGAATAGTGACAGGAGCAAAGGTAATACTTTTTAAAGTTTTTTTCTCACTACAATGATTCATTTTTAACATGTAATTAAAGATAAATGAAGGCAATTACCAAATACATTGCTATGTTGATTTTGTTTTGCTCAGGAGATAAAGAAGATTGTATCTACTGCTAGTGTATTTTCTCTTGGTTACTGATCACCTCTCTCTGCTCTCTTATCTCTCATTGCTCCAAGCTGCCTCCTGACTATGAGGACTTACTCCCTGGTGAGCCTTACTTCCAGTGTTATAGCAGCCCCAATATTTCAATCACTGCACTAGAAACATCTACAGCCTGACCAGGAAGTGTGCTTCTGAAGCTGGCTGTGGCTCTGGGAAACTGCATGGTAAGAAAACCACTTTAACCCTAGGCCCTTTTGCACTAGGAGCTTGACCCTTCAGCTACAAAAAGAAAGCAGAGACATACTGTAGGAGAGAAGAACATTGGCAGTCATAGAATGTGAGCAGCACCATGACGAGTCTCAACTCAATGTACTTCTCTTACCCAATCTTCAGATCAAGCTTGAGAGCTGTAACTATACACTTGGTGGTATCAAATGACTTCTAGTAACTTTTGTATATGGGTTCTATTAACTAATACGACTGGTACAGGAAACCTGCAGGGCTTTGTACAGTTGCCTGGTCAACTGTAAAACCCACCAGGCAATTGTCTCCCACGCTTGATCTAAAGATTTTGCTGGAGAGTAACACTGGATTGATACCTTATGTGAAACTTTACAATACATACTTATCTTTAAGAGCCATTTTACATACATTGATTAATCAATAAAACACAGTAAAATGAGAGCTAAATAGGCAATTTAATGGTACATTAGGCTATATATGAGTTCATTAGTTATTCTACATTAAACAAGGACATGTATGCCATTAACGTACAAGATGACATATGAAATTTGCGTAAATGTAAGCTTAATTGTCCACAAAGGGAAATCTATGTCTGTGTAAGTAATAAGAGATTAATAGTGATTTCCAGAGTTTGCATATGCCTTCACATTACAATCTCAGGAAAATGACCCCCAACTCTGCAGTGCAATCAAAACTGTAGCTGAATCTGTAAAACAAAGTTTACATAGACAGGTTGCAGAGTTGGTCTGAATAAAGACATGTCTGCAATGGACTGGGGCGGAGCAAAGGAGAGGATGGGAGTCGTAGTCACTATGGCGGCATCGACATGTACCATACCTCTCTTGCTTGCCTAGCAACGTTCTAGTGAAGAGGGGGATCTGCAACTTAAAGGTCTTTATGTAATAAACTCTCCTACATACATGACTTATTCATCTCAAGAAATTTACTCTTCCTTGGTCTGACTGAAACATGGCTGACCCCCTCTGACACAGCATCCCCTGCTGCTCTCTCCTTTGGCGGCCTCCAACTTACCCACACTCCTCACCCTGGTAACAGCATAGTTGGCAACTTTTGAAAGTGGAAAAGCAGGAGACTGAAGAGGGCGGCGCGCGCAGCAGCAAAAATTTGCATGGACACTCCCATCTTATTGGTGTGCCACGCCCCTTCAAAAAGCCACACCCACTTCGCCTAACTGCATAACGACGAAAGCCAGGTAGTTGTCCTTAGAGCCAGGTAGTAGCCCCCCATAACCAGGTAGTGCCCCTTACAGACAGGAAGATGCCCCCTTGTAGCCAGGTAGTTGCCCCCTTTGTTAGCCAGGTATTGCTCCCTTTATTAGCCAGGTATTGCCCCCTTTAGCAGCCAGGTATTTCCCCCTTTATTAGCCAGGTAGAGCCCCCTTTGTAGTCAGGTATTGACCCCTTTATTAGCCAGGTATTGCCCCCTTTATTAGCCAGGTAGAGCCCCCTTTGTAGTCAGGTATTGACCCCTTTAGTAGTCAGGTATTGACCCCTTTAGTAGTCAGGTATCGTCCCCTTTATTAGCCAGGTATTGCCCCCATTGTAGTCAGGTATTGCCTCCTTTATTAGCCAGGTATTGACCCCTTTATTAGCCAGGTATTGCCCCCTTTAGTAGTCAGGTATTGCCCCCTTTAGTAGCCAGGTATTGCCCCCTTTAGTAGTCAGGTATTGCCCCCTTTATTAGCCAGGTATTGCCCCCTTTGTAGCCAGGTATTGCCCCCTTTAGCAGCCAGGTATTGCCCCCTTTATTAGCCAGGTATTGCCCCCTTTAGCAGCCAGGTATTGCCCCCTTTTTTAGCCAGGTATTGCCCCCTTTATTAGCCAGGTTTGCCCCCTTTGTAGTCAGGTATTGCCCCCTTTAGTAGCCAGGTATTGCCCCCTTTATTAGCCAGGTAGAGCCCCCTTGTTGTAGCCAGGTATTGCCCCCTTTATTAGCCAGGTATTGCCCCCTTTGTAGTCAGGTATTGCCCCCTTTATTAGCCAGGTATTGACCCCTTTATTAGCCAGGTATTGCCCCCTTTAGTAGTCAGGTATTGCCCCCTTTATTAGCCAGGTATTGCCCCCCTTTGTAAGCCAGGTAGAGCCCCCCTTTGTAAGCCAGGTAGAGCCCCCCCCCCCTTGTAGCCAGGTAGAGCCCCCTTATAGCTAATAAAAATAAAATAATAAAATCCACTCACCTGACCAGGCTCCTGCAGCTCCGGACACCTCCCGGCCGATCTCCTCAGCGACGCAGGGGAAGTGAGAGCAGCCGCGCGTCACTTCCCCTGCGACGCTGACCTGTATGTACGGCGCGCACCGGCGCTGTACATACAGGGGGAGGAGGGAGGAGGGAGAGATCCCTCCTGCCTCCTCCCTGCACAGCGAGACTCCGGGCAGGTGAAGCGGGCGCAGCGGCCGCTTCACCCGCCTGTAGGAGCGGCCTGGCGGCGCCAGAGTAGCGCACTAGCGCTACTCTGTCACCGCGGCCATTTAAAGAACCCCCGCTGCCTACTGGCGGCGGGAGGAATGCCAACTCTGCCGGGAGGGCGGGGGGACCCCAAATAGCGGGACCCCCCCGCCAAAAACGGGAGAGTTGGCATGTATGGGTAACAGGCATGGCGGAGGTGTTGGCCTCCTCCTGTCTGACACTTGTTCTTTTGTCCCCTCTTCACCTCTGTCCTCCCTCACACTCTCCTCCTTTGAGGTGCACTCTGTCCGCATCTACGCCCCCTCCAACCTCCAAGTGGCTGTTGTCTACCGACCACCGGGCCCTGTCACTGCCTTCCTTGACCACTTTGCTTCCTGGCTTGTCCATTTTCTTTCCACTGACATCCCTACTATTATCATGGGAGACTTCAACATCCCAATCGACACCCCCCACTCTGCTTCCAACAAACTCCTTTCACTCTGTTCTTCCTTTGACCTCTCCCAGTGGACCTCTGGAGCCACTCACAAAGATGGACACACACTGGACCTCATCTTCACCCGCCTCTGCCCCCTATCTGACTTCTCTAACTCCTCCCACCCCATATCTGACCACAATCTGCTTACCTTCTCCACCATCTCCACCCCACCGGCTCCTCCTGTCCCACATCTAGTGCACCCCCACAGGAACTTACAAAACCTCAACCCTCGCACTCTCTCTGATTCTCTTACACCTCTTTCTACCATATCCTCATTTAATGACCCAGACGCAGCCACCACTTTCTACAACCACACAATCACCGCCAGCCTTGACTCAGTCGCTCCCCTCACACACAACAGAACCCACAAAATCAACAGACAACCCTGGCACACAGACTCCACTAAACAGCTGAGGCGAGCTTCCAGAATTGCAGAACGCCGCTGGAAGAAAACCCGCTCCACCGACGACTTCACCTCATACAAACAATCACTACATACATTTAAATCTGCACTCATCCTAGCCAAACAGGATTACTTCACCAATCTCATATCCTCTCTGTCTCACAACCCCAGACAACTATTCAACACCTTTAACTCTCTCCTCCGCCCACCAGCACCTCCTCCACCCTCTCTCCTTTCAGCAGACGACTTTGCTATTCACTTCCTACACAAGATCAACCTTATCAGAGACAGCTTCAGCCCCCAGTCCCCAGGACCCTCCTCTATATCTGCACAATGCTCTTCCCCCTTAACTTGTTTTCCCACTCTTACACATGATAATCTTTCCTCTCTACTGTCCAAATCCAACCTCACCACCTGTAATCTTGACCCACTGCCATCACACCTTATCCCAGACCTTAGTGCTGCTTTCATCCCAGCCCTCACCCATCTTTTCAACTTATCGCTAACCTCGGGCATCTCCCCTTCCTCCTTTTAACATGCTACTGTCACTCCCATCCTTAAAAAAACATCCCTTGATCCCTCCTCTCTGTCCAACTATCGCCCCATCTCACTGCTCCCTTTTGCCTCCAAACTCCTCGAGCAACACGTCTATCTTCAACTGTCCTCCCACCTCTCCTCCAACTCTCTTCTTGACCCACTACAATCTGGTTTCCGACCCCACCACTCTACCGAAACTGCCCTAACCAAGGTCACCAATGACCTAGCAACTGCCAAAGCCTCACGCCATTACTCTGTCCTTCTCCTTCTAGACTTGTCCTCTGCCTTTGACATTGTCGACCAGTCCCTGCCCTGCTTATGTTCTCCTATGTTCCTGTCCTGCACCTCGGCTGTCACCTGGGGGTCCCGCAGCCAAGTCCATCCCGCTTTGCGGCGGGCGCTGGCGAAGACCAGGGGCCCCTTATACTCCGCTCCCTGGCGTGGTCCTCCAGCTATCACCTCGCCTGCGGTGATCACAGAGGATCCACACCCGGATGTCAGCGATCGGTGCCCCAGCGTTTGTCTGTCAGCGCCGCACCGTCACAGTATGAACTGACCATGGATTCCGCCGGGGTGACCCTGCCCTCGTCTAGAGTGTCTGTCTGTCCGCAGGCTCATGGTTCGCCCAGAGCGTCTGCACCCGTTGCCTGCTGGCTCATGGTTCGCCCAGAGCGTCTGCACCCGTTGCCTGCTGGCTCATGGTACGCCCAGAGCGTCTGCACCCATTGCCTGCTGGCTCATGATTCGCCCAGAGTGTCTTCACCCTTTGCCTGCTGGCTCATGGTTCGCCCAGAGCGTCCGCACCCGTTGCCTGCTGGTTCATGGCTCTCCCAGAGCGTCCGTACCCGTTGCCTGCTGGCTCATGATACGCCCAGAGTGTCAGTATCCCTGTCCGCTGGCTCATGGTACGCCCAGAGTGTCAGTATCCCTGTCCGCTGGATCATGGTATGCCCAGAGTGTCAGTATCCCTGTCCGCTGGCTCATGGTGCGCCCAGAGTGTCAGTGTCCCTGTCCGCTGGCTCATGGTGCGCCCAGAGTGTCAGTGTCCCTGTCCGCTGGCTCATGGTGCGCCCAGAGTGTCAGTGTCCCTGTCCGCTGGCTCATGGTACGCCCAGAGTGTAGTATCCCTGTCCGCTGGCTCATGGTACGCCCAGAGTGTCAGTATCCCTGTCCGCTGGCTCATGGTACGCCCAGAGTGTCAGTATCCCTGTCCGCTGGCTCATGGTACGCCCAGAGTGACAGTATCCCTGTCCGCTGGCTCAGGGGACGCCCAGAGTGGCAGAATCCCTGTCCGCTGGCTCATGGCATGCCCATAGTGTCAGTATCCCTGTCCGCTGGCTCATGGTACGCCCAGAGTGTCAGTATCCCTGTCTGCTGGCTCATGGTTCCGCCCAGAGTACAGAGGACAGGAGTAGAATAACAGCACCTGTGGTTTGAAGACTCAGCAGCTGCCTGAGAGGAAAGGTGATGTCTGAGCATGTGCGACCAGGACTGAGAAGCTCTCAGCTCTGGTCGTATCCCCTGGAGATGAACTGTAAACAATGGATCACTAACTAAGGAGCAGCTAAGACAAAAACGGTCCAGAATTTTTAATAATGATGAATGGTGAAAATGTTTATTATTTAATTTACAAACTTCCCACATCAATTTTACTTTGACAAAACCCCTTAAGTAGATGGAATTACTTCCCTGGGGCACACTCCATGATGGTGGTTGTAGTTCCTCCTGCTGTGTGATGGTATAGTGAAGTGCCCATGATGTTGTGCAGGTACGGAAGCAGGAGAACGGGCGAAGGGTTAATAGTGCAACATGAACAAGTCCTCTTTTATTTTCCAGCGAGTCGTAACACAGAAATCCACTTTAATTTGTAATCAGTTCTTTCTCAACTTAGCATGTACCAGCAGCAGGGAGAAATCCTCCATAACATAGATATATAGGGCGTAATCTATGCACTTGCATGCACCATGTTTTTAACTTGGTGCCAGCGGCACCAAGTATAATGCGCCAAACTTTGTATGGCAGTTTGTAATCAAACTTTGCTACATTCTAGGCCCATTAAAATGTGTCGTGCCATCAATAGAACAGTGTGCCACCTGTTTTTTGGTGCACTATTGGCCCAAAAATGACTGCATGTGAATTTATAGATTTTTCCCTTTGCCAGATTTTGACTGAAAAGAGTTATCTGAGTAAAACCCCAGAAGAACTGGCAATCTCCTACTTTCTTTAACATCCAGGTTAGACTACAAGAAATATTCTCTTACCCAAGGAGAACTGAGCTAGGCCAAAGGCAAGTGTTGGACTTCATCGGGTCCACAGGCCAATGAAGCATGGAGGTCTGAACAGTCCCCAAGAGAGGTAACAAAATAGTGTAGGACCCACCTACATTGAGGTCCCGTTGAAGTTTCAGGAGGTGGACTTAAGCAGTTTTGATAAAAAATGTGAACTAAGAACCTCAAAATTTTTTTCCTGTATCCTAGATAGCAGAAATACTTTTTCAAAAATTCCTGTGTCTCTTTTGATGGTTTCTTTAGTTGATCGTGTGCTACTGTTTTTTGGAATGTGTATGTATGTTACTGCTATGCCAGTGTGCACCTATGCTCATTTTTTTCCAAAAAGTTTTTTTGGATGTGCAAAACCATATATTGTTTCTAGTTGTGTATGGAGGAGTGGCTGCCTCCATTTTGGTTTTCTGCACTCCACCCACCTTCACAGGCTTTTAAATCAGTGCAGTGTTCATAGAAGCTGGTACCTTCACTCCCTGAAGCATGGAGGTCTGAACAGTCCCCAAGAGAGGTAACAAAATAGTGTAGGACCCACCTGCATTGAGGTCCCGTCGAAGTTTTGGAGGTGGGCTTAAGCAGTTTTGATCAAAAATGTGAACTAAGAACCTCAAAAAAATTTTCCTGTATCCCAGATAGCAGAAATGCTTTTTCAAAAATTCCTATGTCTCTTTTGATAGTTTCTTTAGTTGATAGTGTGCTACTATTTTTTGAATTGTGTATGTATGTTACTGCCATGCCAGTGTGCACCTATACTCATTTTTTTCCAGAAAGTTTTTTCGGATGTGCAAAACCATATATTGTTTCACAGGCCAATGTGGAACAGACTTTGCACAGCGTCTCATATACTGTAATTCCAGGATGCTTCCAAAACTGACTAGTTGCAGCTCTTTCCAGAGAATTCCTAATCCATAAGTCTTCAAAAAATCTATGGCTGAGGAATAAGGCTGGGCCTGGTCTCTGCAGACTGACCAGGAACTCAGGGCAAAGGGTCATGTCACCCCCTTATTTCTGTAGTCTTCAATCACTCAGGCTACCTGACTCCACATCATAAAACTAATCACTAGACTAATTTATAACCTCTCCCCCTCCTTTCTTGTAACCATCGGAACCCCCCTTCTGCTGCTGTATTGCATGTTCACATTCCACAGTGAATAGCTCAATTATTATGACTTGACAGTTTTACAAACACTTCAGTGATAGCCATCACAGTGAAAACACCACATTACAACTCCAATCATGCAAAATACTAGCAATGTACTTATAAGTGGTGTAAGACTCACACTCGTCCAGCCGCCATCTTGGACAGTCTCAGGGAGTCTTCAGCTCTGCGGATCGCCGCTTTGGTAAGCAGAATGGCACACTGACACAGGTCTTCCGTTTAACACTGGCCTCAACCAGCTTTATTGAGGTCCAGTATACAGAACACAAAGAACAAAACATAAATCAAATCCTCGGCCGTCTAGCCACTGACTACACATTAACTGCGTCCCTCACTAACGTGGTCTATGCCTACTGCACAGCACCACCAACACTTGTACCAGCCTCCACTGGTATACAGGCTTCCTCAAGGCAGCCACCTGCTTGCCTCAAGCCTGGGGGGTAAGAGCCTCCTCTCACCAGCTCCTCTGCTGCTCCAACTTGCAGCTGACCACACCCCCGATTACCTGGAGAACCAGGCTTTTTTAGCCATGCCGGGACTGGCCCAAAACCGACATGGAATCTGAGATTCTGGGACGCGGGAACAGCCACCCACCCATCTGCAGCTGTTTCCAGGGAAGCCAAACCCATAATGGCTGGACATTAGCCATGAACTACAACTGTCAGCAACCTAGTATTGCTGCAGTTTAACAATTGCCCCCCCCCCACCAAACCCAGTTTTGGTGGCCGTCTTTGGGACAACTCCACCTCGTGGCAGAGACAGGCAACTACTTTTTGCCATCTGTCACATATCCTCCCCCCTAAAAAGGCCGTGGGATTTGTCCCTTGTACCTTCCTCCAGGGTCAAAGCCCCTATTTTTGGGGAACATCTTCCTCACCCCGGGGGGGCAGGGACAACACTTTCCATCCCAAGCTCAGTGGGGGCTCACACCATGCACTTCTCCCACATGAGAACTGACGGGTCATACCCAACAACCGGGGGCATAACACATCACACTCTTTAACAATGTCACCCCCTTTCAGCTGTATGCCAACATTCACAGGGCTTTTTTTGACAACCTCACTTCAGCGTATCAGACCTAGACCCTTTTTTCCCAACATAGGGCCGGGCATTGTGCCCACGGGCATTTTGTCTTCACTAATTGGGTTTCCCCTATAAGCAAAAGGCCCCTGGTTAGTCCCCAAACCACAACACAGACGGAAGCAGTAATGACAGCCCCCTCTCAGGTTCTATCCCCCAAGCCTAAAGGGGGCGCACCGAGCCAAACCTCTACCTGTTGGTTTTGAAGATCATTTTGAGACCCAAACTTCTTTTCTCACCGGGGCCTTTCGGTCCCCCTGCCCACTAGTCCCAAAAATCAGTACAGTTTAAAAATTTTTTTGAACCCTGAAGCCCGCCTCTTGGTCCAGGTATCCTTGGTTCCTACCGGGGGGGACTTAGTTAAACCTCACTGACCTCCCTGATGAACCCCACTGCAGGGGAAAAACCGCCCTTTGGCCCCCTTTTTCCTCTGTGCCCCCCCAAAAACCGGTTGGTCAATGCTACCGGGTTATTCCCGGGGACACCCCTAAATCTGGGGAGACCCTTCTAAAAAATTACCTTTCCCGGGGGTTTTCTAGTGTTGGGACTCTCTCTCCCCCATACACAGGGATTACGCAGCGGGAAAAGACCGTTTTCAGGGCCCTTTTTCCGTTTTCCCGCAATATCCTTGCTATACGGGGTCACGGGCCACTCACCTGAGTTTCACGCCTGCCACAGGTTTTTTGACTTGGGGGTTACCATCTTTGCAGGCCTACATATCAATGGGGGCCCAAAAAGCTTTCGTAATACAGACTTCTCACGACCAGTATGCATGCTAAAAATTTGGGTTTTACTATGGACAACTCTGTAACACTTTGTCCGCCATTTACCTTACTGGCCCTCAACACGAGGTTTTAAAACCCACCCCCCCCCCCCTTCACTGGGTTTAGTACCCCACCTCATAGGGGTTGCAGCTCATCTCTCTGTCACGGGCAGTTTTTGTGACCCTGCAGAAAGAACTGGAATTATAGCGACACTGGAACTTTTCTCACGGGGGACTAAAAGTCCGCACGACTTTTCTTCCCCCCTAAGTGCACACTCTGGATCTCCATCACGATACACTGCTCAGGACTGCACCAGAATCTCCCTTTGGGCCACTTTTCTTTTCCAAACGAATTATCCCTCTTTTAAACATCATCATTCTACTTGTAGCACGACACCGACGCATTCACTCCCCACGCAACTGAGACTTTTCACAGAGGGTTTTTTCCCCTTTTGGGTAACAACCACACATTCACACTCTAGCCCCTCCTCATGCATGGTAGCAGACCCCTCATGAAGCAGCAGAGCAATCACCTTCCGGGAAGTTTTCTCTATCAGGCAACACACTTGCAGATTTCCATTAAAATAGAAAACCCACTGGGCCCAAACAGGATCAGAACAAATGCTGGCTACCCCTCACAGGAAAACCCCCCTCTTAACCTGGTCTCCTCAACATTGTGGAAGAATCTTCCCGGGTTTCTCCAGTTCACGCAGGCTGCACACTGAAACATGAAGTCTCCTCCGGGAACCAACCCCGCAGTCGCACAAATGGAGGCTTCCTTTCCCCGGGCCCGCATTACCCGCGCTTGCAGGCTACTACAGGTACACATTTTTGCTGGGGTTCTGGGAGACCCTTTAGAACTGGTCCCCCGAACTCACACCCCACGTAGCGCACTAAAAATTCCCCGGTTTCCCCCAACAAGAGTGCAGAGGACAAAGTTGCTGGGCCAACCACATCACTCCGCAGGGAACTGTTTTGACAGCAAACTCTCAGGATTGCTATCAATCCCAACATACCCCACCTGCAACAAAATTGTGCTCTACACCTAACCTCTAGGGGCAGACCTGCAAAATTGTACGTTACATCCCCTACACCAGTGTCTGGGGTCATGGGTACACACGTTTACTGACTGGGTCCCAGAACCTCAACACCTGCCCGGCACCATACCAAGTTTTTCGTAAGAGAGCAGAGGGGAACCCCTTGCCTGGCAACCGCATAGATCCCCTGACACGCAGTGGAACACATTTTCCACGTGGGGATCCCCCCCAAAACACACATCCTCGCCAACTCTTTGCATCTTAACCCCCAAACCCAGGGGCGCACTTGGGCCTCTCTGCCCTATACAAATCTTGCGCTTGTTCAAACAGGGCCTTCCGAGCAAAATTCTGGTTTTGCTTTGCACTATTTCAAAATTGGCCTTCACTGCAGTAATGGGGGCCCAACTCCCCCCCCCCTTCTCAGGAATGGGGTTTTAGTATTTATTAAAGGCACATTTTTTCCATTGACATTCTAACAGACACCGTTCAGAGAGTCACAATAATAAAATCAAGAAAATTTCTCAATCCAGACACCACAGTCCACTGCTTTTTGGACTTGTTCTACTGGGGGAACAGTTCTGGGACCCAGTTACCATACCCTGTTTAGGGGGCATTTTCCGGGAAAAATCCTGCTGGGCCCGGCCGCTCGCCCGCTCCCCAAAACGGCCAAAATAGGGAAAGCATGGCCAGGATGAACTCCACCCCAACTCTTCACTACCCGAACAGATGAACCCACGTCCCCCGACCGGGCCAAAAACTGATGGCCAAGTTTATCAGCATCGGGTCGGGTCTTCAGAAAAAGGAAGATTTGGGGTCACTCTGGGGGGACCCCCGGTGACAGTCCAATCCACCTTTAGGGATGCCCCCCCACCAGAAAACCAGGGGGCTATTGGCCCTCCTTTTTCTGGACCTCAGCAGCTGTCTCCATCGATGAGGCTGGTTGCCCTGGGAACGCGGTATCCCGGACCTCTTCACTCCATCAGTTTCGTAGGTAACTTCCCCGGGGAGGACCCGACCCCCGGGTTTCTTTTGTGGATGGGGCAGCCCGTCTCCCTTTCCCTTCAGGACTTAACCCCATCAATGCCCAAAAAATTTCCTTTACCTTTAAAGGGAACTGGTTTCTTTCCCGGGGCAAGGCACAGAAAACTTCTGCGTTTTTTTAGTAAGCACGGCCCCCGGGCATCTACCCACTTTTTGCTGGCAGTCTCTGGGGACAGCAAACCACTCAAAGGGAAGGTAGGCACTATGTCTTCCCCAGCAGTCATTTTTCCGCATTGTGCCGTGCTTACCCATGGCAACAAGGGGGAAAAAAAAACTAGCACAGTCTTTCACTACACACTCAGTTTTTTTGCGGGTGTGTCTCTCACTTTGAGCAACACTCTTTACAATTAGGCCCCAGCCTTTTAAATCTTCTGCACACCCCTGCAGGGGTTTACAAACTCCACTTCAGGCACCCCTCTTTTGGGCCCCCCGTTCGCCACTGCCCAACCTGCCCTGTTCGTGCCTTTTTGCCCGCCCTCCCCACCAATTGTAAGACTCCACTCGCCCCCCCCCATCTTGGGCCGTCTCAGGGGGTCTTCGCTCTGCGGGTCGCCGCTTTGGGAACAGAAAAGGCCCTACCAGGGCTTCCGTTTAACACTGGGCCTCAAAAACCGCTTTATTGAAGTCCATATACAGAAACAAAGAAAAAAACATAAATCAAAATCCTTTTTGGGCCCCCTCTACCAAGACTACCATTAACGCGTCCCCCACTAAGTGGCCTAAGCCTAGCCGCACCCCCCAAAACTTGACCAGCCCCCATGGTATACGGGTTCCCAAGGCGCCACCGCTTGTCAAGCCTGGGGGGTAAGAGCCCCCTTCACCAGCTCCACGCCTCCAACTTCAGCTGACACACCCCCCGAACCCGGGGAGCCAGGGTTTTTTTTTAGCCATGCCCGGGCTGGGCCCCAAAAACCCCAATGGAATCTGGGAAACTGGGCCCCCGGGGGAAAAGCCCCCCACCCCCTCGCAGTGTTCCGGGGGAAGCCAACCCTAATGGCGGAATTTTGCCATCACATACAGCTTCAGCAACCCAGTATTTCTGACAAATTTAAAATTGGGTCCCCCACCAAGAGCCAGCTCTTGGTGGCACTCTCTACCGGGGGCAAATCCACCCGTGGGGAGAACAGGCCTACTCTTTGCCACTCTGTCACAATGGTTAACCCCCGTGAAAAGATTTTAAATTTTGTAATTTTCAGTCCCCTTTTAAATTTCAAAAACCAAAGGGGTTGGAAAGATGTTGATGAAGGGAGGGGGATATGGAATTTTTTAGCTTTGCAACCCATAAAACAAGAACCAATCTACCTTAAAGGAATATTTCATTCCTGATCTCAAAATTGTCAACAAACCGAATCCAGATGTTTTATATGGCTACAGAAGTGTTAAAAGGGTTGTCTCACTTCAAGGTTTGTTTTTTATGTTAAAGATCTTGCAAAAAGAAGTCACTTTGCAATATATGTCCATTAACAGTGTCCTACCTATTCTGAGATATCCTCTCTTATATGGGCTGCCTCAGCTCCTCAGGTCGCTATAGTTACAGACCTGTTCAATCTCTCATGATAGGCTGCCAGCACGGGTTGCTATAGCTACAGACCTGGCTTCTACTGCAACCTAGTAGTAGCCAGTAAACATGCCCCTGAATTAAAAATGAAACCAAGAAAACAGAGATAAGATGAATCAATGTAGTGCGACAACCCCTTTAATATTTTGTAGTTGTAAGTAATTATTTAAGCTTTTCTTGAAACCCTTAAATGTTCCTGCCATGACCAGCTCCTCAGGTCAGCTAAATCACAGATTCACAGTTCTAATGGTGAAGAAAGCTTTTCTCTTTTGGAAACTGAATCCTTTTTTCACCAGACAAAATAGCTTCTCACCACATTTTTTGTAGGGGTCATTAAATTACATTAATCATGTCTCCCCATAGCCATCTTTTCTCAAGACTAAGTAAGTTTAATTCTTCCTACCTTTCCTTATAACTAAGATTCTCTGTTCCCTTTATTAGTTTGGTTACTCGTCTTTGCCCTTTCTCTAGCTCCATTACATCCTTTCTATAAACTGGAGCCCAAAACTGAGCAGCATATTCTAAATTAGGCTGCACCAGTGCTCTTTATATCAGCAATATTACATCCCTGCCCCACGAGTCCATGCCTCTTTTAATACATGCATATATTACAGCTTATTAACATTGCATGCTGTTCTGTAATCTATGATCTACAAGTACACACAGATCCTTCTGAACAAGCAACTCTTCCAGTTTTTCACCCCCTAGGACATATGGTGCATACAGATTATTAGTATTCGGATGCAGAATTTTATGTCTATCCACATGTTTATTTGCTAAGTGGATGCCAAAACACTAAATTTAACATCTTGTTGGCTATCGAGATCGATCGATAGTCGGCCGCTATCGATAAGGTTTTTCGATAGTGAGCGTCGATTATGAGCGATGACCATTAAAGTCTATGGGAGAGCAACAACACCTTCATTATTACACCCAAACAAGGCTGGAGAAGCTGAAATTAACATCCACAACAGTCAAATGGATACGTGCTACATCTAGGCAACACACTTAGGTTATAAAAGTCACAGAAAAAAAGTCACAAACCCTTCACTATC
>JAODAL010054904.1:0-24319 GCA_025379985.1 Phyllomedusa bahiana | reverse complement strand
GAGTTAGGGGTTTACGTAATTAGGGGGGCCCTTTCCCCGGGTATTAAGCGCAGTACGCGGCAAAACGCGCCCAGAATAAGCATGTGAACTTTACCTAAAGTGGTGGTCACTATGAACACAAGTTATTTTTTTTGTGTAAGGGCTTTTCACAGGGTTTTTGGATCCTTTTTACGGACCCGTTTTAAGGATGAAAAAACGGATCAAACAATTGTCAGTGTGATTAAATTGGTTCAAGGCAAAAGCGCATCGCTTTTCCCCACGGGGATAGCGATGGCTTTTGAGCTCTCCTGCGCTGGCTTTTCGCATCCGCTTTAGAATTGACTGTCAATTTTTTGCGGTTTAGCAACTAAAAAGCCATGGGAGAAATGGAGTGCGCTTTTGGCACTGTCAAAAGCGCTCCCATCGGGTACGTATCAGGCGTTGCATCTGAAACGGTGCGAAAAGCGCAGTGGGAGGTGGACGGGGATCGTGGAGAGGAGTGCGGCGGCCCCGGGGAGCGAGGTGGGGGGGGCAGCGGGGGTGGAGCGGCGGCAGGAGTGAGGGCAGAGCACAGGGGGGAGGGCGGGGGGGCGTAGGTGGCCGCGGGGCGGCGGGAGCGGGGGTGAGGGCGGCGAGGTGAGCAGGGGCCAGGGGGGGAATCGGGGTGAGCGGCAGCTGTGGGGCGGTTTTGTCAGTAAAGGTGGGGAGTTTTGAAATGGGGAGTGGGGGGGAGGAGAACTTTGAATGGGGGGTGCCGGGGGGGGAGAATTTAAAGGAGGTGGGGGGAGGAGACTTTGAATGGGGCCGGGGGGGAGAACTTTGAATGGGGGTGGGGGGAGGAGAATTTTGAATGGAGGTCCCGGGGGGGAGAATTTGAAGGGAGGTGGGGGGAGGGAATTTGAATGGAGGGGGGGGGGGAAAAACTTTGAAATGGGGGGGTGTGGGGGAGGGAATTTGAATGGGGTGGGGGAGGAGAATTTTTAATGGAGGTCCCGGGGGGAAAAGGGAATTTGAATGGAGGTGGGGGGGGAGAATTGAAGGGAGGGGGGGGAGGGAACTTTGAATGAGGTGGGGGGAGGAGGAGGGGAGAGGGGAGGCGCCCAAAAACGCCCCGGAAAAGGGAGGTAAAAGAAAGAGAAAAAGTTTCAAACGGTCAAAAAAAGTAAAAATTGCTGGTTTTGGGGACGCTTTGGATGCGCTTTTTTTCCCCAAAACGGACCTTTAAAAGGACCAAAAACGCCTGTGAACAACCTTCACCCCCCCCTGAGCTCTGTATGAATGTTTAAAATTTCCTGTGGGCCCTGTTTTAGTGAATGAGAGTCACTAAAGGGGCCCAAAACTTTTTGCCAGGTCAGTTACTACAGGGGGGGGTTTCTGAGTGAGTCTGGCTTAAAGTAACCCACTGGTGATGACCCAAAAGCCCTTGAAGCATGTGATCAATGTGTCAATGGTATCAGAAAGTAGGAAAAAAAGATATAAAGGGCTCTATGCCTGGTTATGCATAGCAGAAAAGGTAAAGAATTTTTCATAAGTATCAATGACAAAGTTCATTATATTTAAGTTGTGAGCTCTGTAACAAATAAAAAGATAGTTCCGGAGAACCCTTTTAACAATGCATCGAATTAAAATCCAAAAAATAATGCCTATAGCAGAGTGTCTCCCCACTATTTCCATATAGATACACCGCACTGCAGTTTACATACAGTAGTGTTGCCCGAAGAATATTGTCAACAGTTAAAGGGGTGTTCCCATCTCGCACTTTCATGATATACCAATAGGATAAGTATGATAGGTTCAGGTCCCATCTATCTCAGTCTCTGTCTGTGTGCTTGTGAACAACTCTTTCTGTTTTATGGGGAAAAAATCCAGCCAAATGCAGCCAAACGGTCGGTGTTTCATAATACAGATGGACACTGACCCAAAACATAAAGCCAAAGCAACCCAAGAGTTTATCAAAGCAAAGAAGCGGAATATCCGTGAATGGCCAAGTCAGTCGCCTGATCTCAGCCCTATTGAGCCGCATTTCACTTGTTAAAGACTAAACTTCAGACAGAAAGACCACAAACAGCAACTGAAAACCGCTGCAGTAAAGGACCCGCAGAGCATTAACAAGGAGGAAACACAGAGTCTGGTGATGTCCATGAGTTCAAGGCTTCAGGCCGTCATTGCCAACAAAGGGTTTTTAACCAAGTACCGTATTAGAAATTAATGCTCAATGTACATTGATCATACGTTCGCCTTTGTACATGTTCAATGTCTCCTGTGATGCTCTTTTCCTTGGTATGTAGTCATGGCTAGTTGTTTTTTTTTTTTGTTTTTTTTTTCCTTTTTTTTTCCCCCTTATTGTTCTTGCTCTTTTTTCTGTTCAAAGCCTTCATTGTATGCTATCTACATGTCATATACATTGTTTATCCTGACTATATTATGACAAAATCTTAATAAAAATCTACTGTTAAAAAAAATATTATATATTTTTATGTACAATTATTTAATTTGTCCAATTACTTTTGGTTCCTTTAAAAACAGTCCTTGTTTTGGAGCTGAAACTCCTAAACCCTCATCCAATTTTAATGTGGATCCCCTCAGATGAAAGCTGAAAGTCTGGACTTTATGTCCATTATAGAACTATAACTTGAATATGTTTCAGTAAACGGGTATATATGGACCTCACTATAATTAGCTCTGTGTATGGTGTAAGTTCACTTAATCATAATTTTTACATACCGTGTTTCCCCGAAAATAAGACACCCTCGAAAGTAAGACATAGCAGAGATTTTGTTGAATTCGCTAATATAAGGCACCCCCGGAAAATAAGACATAGCGGAAATCATTAGGAGGGTGAAGGACCTGTGTGAAGCGAGGTCATGTGACTGTGATGTCACCACAGGTCCCGAACATCAAAAGGAGAGTAGACAGAAAGTACATGCAAGTAACAGAGGGAAGAGGGGGGAGAACAGAGCAATGATACTGACACACGCATCTCACAGGATGGCTGATGGGGCATGCTGGGACTTCTAGTTCTAAAAGTCCCAGCATGTCACTTTTGCCATCCTTTGAGATAAGTTACTGCAACTGCCATAAAATGTCCTTTACATACATATATCCTATGGTTTGTGACTCTAAACTTTAAGATAAATATATATACACACACACTTGTATAGCATGCTATAATTTATTCATGGAAAAATAAGACATTCCCTGAAAATAAGACATAGTGCACCTTTAGGAGCAAAAATTAATATAAGACGCTGTCTTATTTTCAGGGAAACAGGGTATATGTTTGCTGGTGCTAACACTTCATGTTATCATGCTGACCCTTCGCTCATCTGCACTCACTTTATTTCCTTCTCCATCTGCTGCACTTCTCTGGTCACCCTTCCGAGAGTTTTCTTTGCTGCTTTCAGCTCAGACTCGCACTGTGAGAGCTCCTCTTTTTGGCTGTTCGTATCAACCTGTTTATCTTCCAAGTTCCTCAATAAAGAGTCCAGTCTGTTCTCATTGTAGAAAAGCTGAAACAGCTGGAGCTTCACTTTGCCTTCACGTACTTGTTGTTGTAGTTTCTTGTAGAGGTCTGCCTGCAGATATGAACACAGAGGCAATATGCACTGTAATACACCCTATCATAAGGCTATGTTCACACAGCCTTTTTGTATCCGATTTTGTATCCGAAAATCCCATCCAAAAATGCAGCGTCAATCAGATCCAAAACACATCCAACACGCAGCTGTGTGTTTGGATGCGTGTTGGATACAACAGGATCGCACCCTATAGTTTTAAAAAGGGCTCCTGCTGCGTCTTTCGGATCAAGAATTGACATTTGAATTCTTAGAACGGATCCGAAAGACGCAATGAGACTCACATTGGCGATCACTCATCTGGACGCCGATGCGTAATTTACATTGCAAGCAATAGACGGACCCAAACACGCATCTAATAATGTATGTTCACACGGACTGAATGCACCGTGTGAACATACCCTAACACAGAGTTATCTGACAATCTAGTTTTCCTAAGTTTTTTAGGTTGGGATCACACAGTGCAGCAGTCGCATGCAGACAAACCCATTCCTGCAGGCAGTCCAAATGGTGAAACAATGGCATTACTGGCATATTCATGCAGTCATTGGTGCCTGCAGTGTCATCTATGCCTGGCTGCAGACTGTGTGACTCCAACCTTAGTATCTACTGTTTTTCCAATTTGCCTAAAAGGGTGAGCTACTTGTTATCTTGATCATCGGCATGGCTAAGCTATTAAACTTTTAATGCAAAATGACAACTGTACAACATTGTGCTTTTAGAGGGCTGTTACCAACATACACTTCGATGGCAAATCGATAGTATATGCCATTAAAGTCTGATAGGTGAAGGTCCCAACTCTGAAAGTATCAGCTCAGAATGGAGAGCTGATAGCGCTTGTACATGACTCTCCATTCTGTTCTATGGGAGTTTCCAGTACAGGGGAGCAGAATAGTCGGCCATACTCAGAACTCCCATAGAACAGAATGGAGAGTCATGCGCAAGTGTGACCAGCTGTCCATTGAGGTGTCCAGTATTGTATTTCTATTATACCTTGACATAGATAATATATCCATAAAAAATTAACACCAATGTCCGTAAGGCAAACATTGGCTGAGTATATATATCGGTAAAAATTACCCCCAACATTCAGTAAGATTATAAGCTTATTATTATATGTTTGCTGTCACTCTAAGGCGATGTTCACACGGCTTATTCGCGCCGTAATTGCGGGACGGATGTCGCCCGCAATTATGGCGTGTGCCGTGCAGCGGAGGTGGGGCGGCAGCTCGCCAGCACCATAGACAGCCATTATCCACGGCGCATATCCCGCCGGGATAATGGACATGTCACTTTCTCCCCGCTCGGCGTATTCACCGAGCGGGATGGGGAGACAGAATCCATAGTTCTCTATGAGAACTGTGGATTACCGTTATGCCTGGGACGGATTTCAGCCATATTGGAGCGCAATACGGCACGCAATATGGCTGAAATCCGTCCCCAAATCAACCGTGTGAACGAGTCCCATGGGTGCGTTTACACGACACAGACCAAATACCAGTTGGGAAATCCTAACCGGTATTTGGTCTTTTTTTGGCACGCAGGTTTGCGGATTCAAACCATCCACCTTTGCACCCACATGTTTATGTTCTGCCCAAAAACCGGGCGGAAGAATGAACATGTTCTATGTTTTTCGGACCGCCGGTGGTATAAAAAACTGTCAGACGGAAAACCCGTGCAGTGGGGACTGCTGCTCGGATTTTCTATTAAAGTCCATGTAAAAGGTTGGCAGTCGGTTTACAGATGGCTTTCAAATCCGAAAACCGTCAGTAAAACCGACCGAAAACCCTGCCGTGGGGACAAGCCCTTAGGGTATGTTCACATGGCGTTTTTTTGAAGTGTAAATTTACGCTTCAAAATCAGCTTCCAAATCTGCTTTAAAGAAAAAAAACTGCTTGATTAGAGGAGTTTTTTAAAGAGAATTTTTAAAAATCCCATCCCTAATGTTGACTAGTGAGATTTTACAAGCTAAAAACGCCTCAAGAATTGAAGTCACTTATTTTTACGGCCGTAATTGCATCTAAAAAAATGGCTCGTAATTGGCTTCACAAAACTTGCTTAAAAAGGCCAAAAAAAAACAGGGTGTGAACATACCCTTACTTGCTTTGCACTTGCTGAATGTTAACCCCTTTAGGGCAACCCATTGTCTTGACGTCAGGCGGCGCAAGTCTCCTGTCTACAGTGATGCCAAGAAGACATCGCTGCAGACAGAGGGGTTTTGCGGCTCCCAGCGCCGTAACTGCAGTAGGAACTAAGCTGTAGTTAATACCTCTGATTATTCACCCTTTGGCACCCTGTAGCCTTGCACAGTACACTCCATAAATCTGCAATCATGTCACTATAAGGCTATGTTCACACGGTGTATTTGCAGGGGGTAATTAGGACCCGCAATTACGCCGTGTGACCGGGGGCGGGGCGGGAGCGGGGGAGTGAGCGGGGGGTCGGCACTTCGCCGGCCCATTGACTTGAATTGCTAGCGGCGCGTATTTGCGGGGAGAGGAGACGTAATCCATAGCTCTCTATGAGATCTGTGGATTACCGTAATGAATGGGCCGTTTTCGGCCCGTAATTGGCGCACTTCGGCGCGTAATTACGGACCAAAATACGGCCCATTTTAAGCCGTGTGAACATGGCCTAACAGGAACAGCAGAGCTGATGTGTCAATCACTGCTATAGACCCACCCACAGCCTCACCAGGAAGTGGGAGTCTGAAGCTGCCTGGCTCTGTAAAACTGCATGGTGAGAAAATCCCTTTAATGTCACTTTATTTCTAAACATATTAGCTCATCTGCTTGGTGCTACCGTTGCAGCACACATGGCGGAGGTCTAGTGTCACCCACCTCTTCCTTTTCCAGCTTGGCCTGCTTTCTCTCCACTGCCACGTTCTTCTTCTTGTTGTAGCTGAACTGCGCGTCCTCCTCCGCCTGTAACATCACTTTCTTCGCTTTCTCGTACAGTTCAGCAAACTCTAAGGAGTTACTGATTTGTTCAAAGAGATGAGTTCTCTCTTTAGGCTTCTTCATTGCAATGGACTCCACCTCTCCCTGGCATTAGGAAAACTTTGGGAAAAATTTTAGAGGATTGAAAAAAACTAAGGGGGAATTTCAGTCACAAAAGGGGAAGGGGAGTACGAGGGCTGTGCCCAGGCCGGGGCGTGGGGAAATTTGTGAACAAGAAACTAAAGCAATTTTTTGGGAGAAATGGTTTTTTTACTCATTTGCAGCAGACACTTAATAGTTCCGCTTACAAAAAGTTTTCCCTCGATTATTCCTTCTAAGTTTATAATTTAAGGTGCCCAGCTGAGAACTGTGGTCAAAAGGGTTTTCCCCTTACAGTTGGGGTGGGGGAACATGGAAATTTTTATATAATTTCCCAAGCCCTAAGTTAAAAAACTTAAAGGTTAGCCTGCTGCATCTGGTCAAACATGTAAAGGGGTTTTTAATTTACAAAGATTCGTTTAAATCAAAAGGGCCCGGGAAAAATGAAGTTTTTTTCTAATTTACTTTGGGTTCACGACTTTTTTTATTCAAAAAGAAAAAGAGCGTTTTTATGTGCTTTTGGGGGTTTCTACAGGTTTTTGGTTTTAAAACCGCAACCGACCAAAATCAGAAATTTAAAAAACAGGGAGTGACATCACCCCAGGGATGCACTAAGCTCTGGAGAAAAATGAATTATCTCTAACAAGATTAGCAGTTGTTTCACCAATAAGCCTTTGCTTTTTTTTAAATTTAAAAGGATTGGATCTCTTGAAACCCCTCTTTATAAGGTCACAGTTTGTTAGGGAGAGAGGTAAATATGTTTTCATCACTGCTACCCCCCCCCAAACACCCTTTAAAGGGGAGGGGAAAAAAGAAAAGAGGCTGGGGACACTGTTAGTAAAAAAAAACCCCTTTTTTAAAGGGTTTAGTAATGTGGGTGCTTTGTGTATTTTTTAAACTTTCAGAAATAAAGACTTCGCTTTATTCTTAAATACAAAAGTGCCGACTGTACCGTATCTTAGCTGGAATTGAAAGTCAGCTGAAAGGACCGCAGCTTGTCAGGTTTTCTGTGAATTACAACGTCCTGCAGATCTTTAAGCACCAACCTTTAATCGCTGCTTATTTTGGGGACCTTTTAAGAAAAGGGGGGTTGCCCACAAAAAAGCAAAAATGAACGGTTTTTTGGGGCCGAAGGAAAAGCTCTGGAGCGACAGTGGTGAGGGGCAGCTAGGTAAGTATCAAGGTTTATTTTCTTTTTTGTCCAGTCTAGCCCCGGTGTCGTGTTATTTTTTTTTTTGAAAAAACCCCTTTTAAACCCCTTAAACCGCCGGAGCCAGTTTTGGCCTCTCTGACAGACCCCTTTTTTGAAATCTGTCATGTGTCATTTATGTGAGAATAACTTTTTGACACTTTAACCTACCCAGTGTTTTCAGGTTTTTTTTCTCGTGACACATTTTTTTTTTTTTTCTAAGATGTGGGAAAAATTTTGGGTCAAAAAATGTTTTTTTTTTTTTTTTTTTTGTGAAAAATATCTTTTTTGGGTAAAAAAATGTAAAAAATTTCCCAAATTTTTCCAAATTTCAAAAATTTCTGCTTGAAAGGGGACAGATAGTTTTTCCCACTAAAAAATAGTTTATAACTAGCATCTCCCCTTTAGTCTGCTGTTTTTTGGGAAATCTTTTTTTAAAGGGTCTTTTTTTTTTTTTAAACGACATTAGGGGGCTTAAAAAATTTAGTAGTTATTTTTTCTTTTTTTCAAAAAAATTTTGGCAATTACATATTTTTGGGGACCAGTCCATTTTTAACGTGACTTTGATTGCCGGGTTTGTTAATACCCCAAAAATGACCTATTAAAAAAACAACCCCCTTAAAGTATTAAAAACGCATTTAAAAAAGTTTTTTAAAACCATTAGGTGTTTCACAAAAATTTAAAAGAAAAGGGGAAAGTGAAATTAAAAATTTCACTTTTTTTGCAGTTTTTCCCAATATTTATGCTTATTGACAAGAATACGGAAAAATGTGTTCGGAATGAAAATTAATATTGTTTCCCCAGATTCTGCCGTTTTAGAGTTATCCCATATGTGGCCCTAGTGCATTATTTGGTCAACCACAACCCCAAAATAGGGGGGAGACCTACTGGGACTCGGGGGCCCTTTTTTCCCATTAAAATTTTTATTTAGGGGCCATTTCGGTTTGCGGACACCCTAAGGTTCCAAAACGAAAATAAATCCCCAAAAAAGGACCCATATTGGGAAAACCTACCCCCCTTTTCGGAAATATCCAGAGGTGTAGTGAGTATTGACCCACAGGCTTTTTCAAAAAAATTTTTTTTAGCGTTGGCTCGAAAAAAAAAAATATAATTTTTTTACAATAATTGAAATTTTAGCTGAAAATTTTTAATTTTTTTTTTTAAAGGGAATTTTGGAAAAAAAAACCCCAAAAATTTGGGTGTTAGGGCAATTTTTCCAAGTTCGGCTTTTACCCTACATGGGGGTGTAAAACTGCTGTTTGGGGAATGGCAGGGGGTACAAGGGGGGAGTGCTATTTGGCTTTTGGCGCACAGATTTTGGGTTTGGGGCCCATGTCGCATCCCCAAAAACCCCCCAAAGTACTAAAAAAAGGTAAAACCTTCCGAAGTTGCTCCATTTTGGATTCAAAGCCCCCAGGGTTTCATCTAAAGGGGGTATTTTGCATTTTTGGGGGCACAGGGTTCCGTTTCTTTTTTTTTTGCAATGGGCATGGAAATGGGGGAGGAAAAGCAGTTCCGCCCTTGTTTTTGGGCTTTTTTTTACGTATTTTGCCATACAGGGGAATTTCGGGAAAAACTTTACTATGGGGGTCGGTACAATTTTCAATGATTTTAAAAATTTTTTATAGTTTTTTTTTTTTATTACTTTTCACAATTTGAAGGAGTTTTATAAAAAGTTGC
Organism: Phyllomedusa bahiana; assembly: GCA_025379985.1. NCBI lineage: Eukaryota > Metazoa > Chordata > Amphibia > Anura > Hylidae > Phyllomedusa > Phyllomedusa bahiana. The sequence goes on along the minus strand of JAODAL010054904.1, from coordinate 14,858 downwards.
GTTTTTAAGTTGTGTATTTGACAAAAGCTTTCTTAAATTTTTTTATATGGGGGCTGCTTGTGGGCTTGTTTTTTTTTAGTGAGATGATGTTTTTATTGATACCTTTACGGGGGGGATATGATTGGGTTTGATCACTTTTTATTAAGGGTTTTTTTGAAGCATTTTTTACAAAAAACAGCAAAACCTGGTAGTGTTTTTTTTTTTTTATTTTTTTTCAGGGCAATTGCGGGGTTTTTAAAAGACATGCTAGTTTTACTCAAACAGTTTGATAAGTTTCAGCGATACCACTTTGTATATTTGTTTAATTTTTTTACTGCCCTTTTTCACAATAAAAAACTTTTTTTTGAAAAGGAAAAAAGTTTTTTCATCATTTGCGGTTGAGAGAAAAATTTTTTTTTTTTCGGGTTTTTGGGGCTGTTTTTGGGACTTTTTTTTTGGGGGTGAGTTGACGTTTTATTTTGGGAAAAATTTTTAGGGGGGCAAGGGCTTTATGTTGCTTTTAAAATTTTTTTTTTGGAAAGGGAGGGTGAAGGGGGTTTCTGCAATCTAGCAGTGTTTTTTTTTTTTTTATTTTTAAATTAAAGGGTTTACCGTGCAGTATCCGTGAAAAGCTAGTTTACTTTTTGTGGGTTGAGACAATTCGGTGATACCCCAAATTTTTGAAGTTTTTTTATTTTTAAAGCACCCCAATTTTTTTTTAAAAAAAAAATGTTTTTATTGTGTTAAAAAAATATTTATGCATCGCTATCTTTAATAGCCAGAAATTTTTAATTTTTCCGTATACGAAACTGTGTAAGGACTTTTTTTTGCGGGATGAAATGGGGTTTTAAATTGGGATCACTTTGAGGGTTTAAAATGGTTTTTGATTTCTTTTTTTCTCCATTTTTTGTGCTTTCGGGATGAACAAAAATCGCTATTTTTGTGATGTTTTTTTGGGGGGGGTTTTTTTAAAGGCGTTCACCCCTAGGGTTAAATTAAAAGGGGATTTATAGGGGGGGTCGTACGCACGGGGGCGTACCCCCTTAGGGGACTTTATTTATTTTTGATCTTTTTTAGGGGGATTGGCGCTTTTTAAAGGGGAAAAGGGCGTTTTAGTGTTTTTTTTTTTATTTTTTGTGTTTGGTTTTTCTTTTTTACACTTTTTTTTAAATTTTTTCATACTTTTTTCACTTTTCCCCCCGGGGGGAATTGCATGAAAGTTTGTCGATCATTCATGAATTTGGAGATTTAGCTAAAGTTTATAGCTGTATCTGGGCTCCATGGAAAAATGTCCCTTTTCCCCTTTCCCACAAGCATTGTGGGCATCGTGACTTACCCGACAACCCGGATGCTGTCATTCCCGCGTGGGGGTCTGGTAGGAGATTCAGTACCGGCGCTTTAGCGCCCTTACTGCCCCCGAGATCGGCGGGCAGCAGGAGCTCACTCCCCGCCGCCCCCGCCGCGGCGGTCGCGGACCACGATGTCGCGACATCGGGGGGTTAAAACCCCCCCGGCCCGGGCTCACTCGGGGCCCTGGGGGGTTTCGGATGAAAGGGGGTAATATACCGTGGTTCCATGCCGCGGGTTTCGCGCTCCGCTTGTGAGGGGCAAAATTGCCCCTGGCGTACTCATACCCGGGAAATTTGCGGGAACCCCTAAACCCCACTTTTCCGTTAAGGGGTACGGCAAATTTTCGGTTTAAAAGGGGGTTTAAAACCCCTTTTCCCAAATTTCATGGCCCGGAAAGGGGTTCTCTCCCTGATCAACACAAGCGCATACTCACATTGCTGAATGGACAAGAGCATCAGTGCAAATCTCTTCCATGCCCTTTTCTCCACGATATGCTGTAACAGGAAGAGATTTGCTGTGATTTCTCTAAAGGGGTTTTGCAATGTGGTGAAGTGGGTAAATGGGCCCCCCCCTTCAGTTTAAAGAATGCCCTGAGCCCCTTTCTCCCCCCCATGGGCATCCAACCTCCCCCCACCCTGGAAATTGAGTTGGTCCTGAAGTCCTGGATGTCCCTCCTCCCGAGTTTAGATGCAAGAAATCCAAATCTCCAGCCCCTTCTACTATAATGTCACTGCCCTTCTTCCCCTCTCCAGACATGCAGGTGGAAACAAATACACCCAATGAGACAGAAAAAAGGGACTCACAAACCCCAAATACGTATCTCAAAGTACATAGAAATTATTGTTGTATAACAGATGCATATAGGATAAAAAGTCAAAGAGATCATAGAAGTAAATGTTCCAGTCTTCGCCTATAGCAATCTGAAATAGGGCCAGGAGCAAACTATCCCAACGCATGTTTCGCAGTTGCGCTTTATCAAGGGATTCCCATGTGTTGGGGGTACATACAACAATAATTTCTATGTACTTTGATATACGTATTTGGGGTTTGTGAGTCCCTTTTTTCTGTCTCATTGGGTGTATTTGTTTCCTTTTACGATCATGTATTTTTAATGTATATCACTAAATTTTAAATTTTTATGTTAACACATTTTTTCGGTTTCTTTAACATACATCTTAGCGAAATAACAATCATTTGAGTTAGTGATATTTGGCCTATTTTGTCGGCTTATCTCCAGACATGCAGTAGCAAATTATTGGAGAAATGGTGTGGACCAGAGCGGTTACTGATCAGCTTAATTTCCCGAAGTCGGCAAACAAGTGGCAGGGACTTTGAACACAGCACAAGTGCAGTAGATCGGGAAGGAACAACTTGAGCGACATCCGCTTCTGGGCATGCGCTGGCCTCCAGACCTCCTGGCACCTGTTTGCTGTCTCGGGGACAATGAGGCCATGTTCACACGGCTAAAAACTGGATGTATTTCAGTCCGTAATTACACGCCGGAGTGCGCAAATTACGGGCTGAAAACGTCCCAGTCATTACGGTAATCCACAGTTCTCATAGAGAACTATGGATTACGTCTCCTCTCCCTGCTCGGCGAATCCGCCGAGGGGAGAGATAATTGACATGTGAATTACCAGCGGCGTATACGTGCCGCTAGTAAGGAAAGTCTATGGGCCGGCGAGGTGCCGGCCCCCCGCACTCGCCCCCACCCCATAATTGCGGGGCGTAATTACGCCCTGCAAATACACCGTGTGAACCTAGCCTGAGTGTACGGCTTTACCAAATGATTTTCCATGCCATATAAAGCCAGCAGGCCGAATGATCCCCACCCCTGCCCTACACAGCCTCACTCATCAATGCATAGGGACACACTCCAGTGACTGATCCTTAGGGCCTCGTCGCAGCAGTGGCTGAAAAAAACTTATTCAAGTCTATATAGTCTTTGTGTAGCAAACAGATCATACTAGAAAGAGCTCTGGGCTTATGGCTTTTGTGACTGCCAAACATTTTTTTCGTCAGGAATGGGTTAACCCAGGCATCCTCAAACTGCGGCCCTCCAGCTGTTGGGAAACTACAACTCCCATCATTCCCACTGTTACAGATTATATAAATGCATGATGGGCATTGTAGTTTCCCAACAGCAGGAGGGCCGCAGTTTGAGGATGCCTGGGTTAACCCCTTAAGCCAAACGCCTGAAAAGTAGTTAATGCCCAGTACATTTTTTTTTAGTTTTTGCCTCCTTGCGTTTCAGCAGTTGTAACTTTTTATTTTTTCAATGATGCAGTTGGATGAGTCCTCGTAGTAGTCGAGACAAGCGGTACTTTATGGGGGAATAGTTTAAGTTCACTTATACACTCCCCGGCCACTTTATTAGGTACACCATGCTAGTAACGGGTTGGACCCCCTTTTGCCTTCAGAACTGCCTCAATTCTTTGTGGCATAGATTCAACAAGGTGTTGCAACGATGCTCAATTGGTACCAAGGGGCCCAAAGAGTGCCAAGAAAATATTCCCCACACCATGACACCACCACCACCAGCCTGAACCGTTGATACAAGGCAGGATGGATCCATGCTTTCATGTTGTTGACGCCAAATTCTGACCCTACCATCCGAATGTCGCAGCAGAAATCGAGACTCATCAGACCAGGCAACGTTTTTCCAATCTTCTACTGTCCAATTTGATGAGCTTGGGCAAATTGGAGCCTCAGTTTCCTGTTCTTAGCTGAAAGGAGTGGCACCCGGTGTGGTCTTCTGCTGCTGTAGCCCATCTGCCTCAAAGTTCGCCGTACTGTGCGTTCAGAGATGCTCTTCTGCCTACCTTGGTTGTAACGGGTGGCTATTTGAGTCACTGTTGCCTTTCTATCAGCTCGAACCAGTCTGCCCATTCTCCTTTGACCCCTGGCATCAACAAGGCATTTCCGCCCACAGGATTCCCGCTCATGGATGTTTTTTCTTTTTCGGACCATTCTCTGTAAACCCTAGAGATGGTTGTGCGTGAAAATCCCAGGAGATCAGCAGTTTCTGAAATACTCAGACCAGCCCTTCTGGCACCAACAACCATGCCACGTTCAAAGGCACTCAAATCACCTTTCTTCCCCATACTGATGCCTCGTTTGAACTGCAGGAGAGGGTCTTGACCATGTCTACATGCCTAAATGCACTGGAGTTGCCGCCATGTGATTGGCTGATTAGAAATTAAGTGTTAACGAGCAGTTGGACAGGTGTATCTAATAAAGTGGCCGGTGAGTGTAGAAAATTGCAGATTTTTTTTTATTTGTTTACAATTTTTTTTACACCATTCACATTTCACACTTGATAACTTGTTAGGTTAATTCTACAGGTTATTACGGTCATGTGGATACCTAACATGTGTAGTTTTTTATGTTTTTAAAGTCTGCACAATAATTTTTTATTAAATATTTATTTTATTTTTTTTATACTTTTTTTATGTTTTTTAATTTTTTTTAAAAAAATCTCATGAAGGGAGAACTGCGTTCCTTTTTTTTTTTTTACACTTAGCAATGTATTAGCATATTCATATATGCAAATTTACATTATAATCTGTGTCAGTCGGGACACAGGCAGTGATCCGGCGCTCCCAAGTGTCCCCTGATCGCTGGCTTTTTTAAACAGACAGCCCTGGGGCTACTCCAGGCCCCCAGGGCTGACTGTGCAGCCAGTCCCCGGGCTTGTGGGGTCCCCAGTGTCCCGATCAACCGGCAAGCAGGGAAACCCTTTGATTGTGCTGGGGTGACGAACTTGTGGCATTCAAAGGGTTAAAGCACCGGGGAGCAGAGGATTCCCCGCTCCCCGGCGCTTGCAGGAGCTGCACTGGGATCAGGGCTGTGTAGTACAGACCCATATTCAGCGCTGCTGCGGCGCCAGACGCCGCAAACTCCAATGTTTACAGCGACGCCAAAAGACGTCGCTGCGGACGAACGACCTGAAATGCCCGATGTCAAAAGATGGTGCGTTGTTAAGGCGTTTAATCCGCCTGATAGAAGGACAGTGGTAGACTCCAGTATGTATAAACAAGGCATTACTGGTAAAGCTGCATCCTGTGACCACAGAGAACAAAGTGTGGCAATGCAATGTAAAGATTTCTTACATTGTAGTAAAATTTCTCCCATGTCCTCACCTCAGGCAAAGACTTAAATCACAGCCCTGTCACTGCATCTGAATAGTCGGGGCAAGGTATAATGTTGGCGTCCATCCTAGTGTTGTGGATGGGAACAAAGGTTATATACACTCCACCACACCATCATTAGGATAACACCTTCCCCAACTATGCTCGGTTAACTGCAATGTCTTGACATGTCTAATCCAATAATGCATGAGTCGATGTGCATTGGCTGATTAGACATTAAGGTTAACGACATACCTAGTTATCAATAACAGATGAGTATGTGAAAGAAAGTTTTTGTGCTTTGATAGGCATGGTTGTTGCATGCACATAAGAAACTTTGTTAGGTAATTTCTCAGAAAACATGTGTAGTTTTTTGTGTTTAATTTTCACAAAATTTTTATTAAATATCTTATTTTATTAAGTAATGTTGTTTTAAAAAAAAGAAAAAAATCCATGAAGGGGAGAGTTCCTGTTGACCTGTAAATGCCTTTGATGTCCAATGAGTAAAGTGAGAACTGGTCAGTCGACGACTGGCAGTGATATCAGGCAGTACAGTGCTCCAAATAGCAGGCTTGTTTATACAAGAAGCTGTACAGGTCCAGGGCTCTGTGAAGCCAGTCCCGGGCCATGTGGGTAGGCAATGCCATCAACCGAGCAGAGAGAACACACCTGGATTGTGCACTGCGTTCAGCTGAACAGGAAATGAGGCCCAATTTCCAGCTCTTTGAAAACCTGGGAGCAAGATCCTGGTTGAAACTGCCTGGTTCATGGTCTCGTTTGTCGACATTTTCAGCGTGCTGCGGTCAGGGAAATCAAATGTTTGGCGCGCAAATAAGAGGGCTCACACCCTTGCCGATGTCAAACAGTTCGGTGGTGGTGTAGGGGTTTCATCGGTGTAGGACGTTGACCCAGTATGTATAACAAGGCATTACTGTGTAGCTCTCCTGGTACCAATTGAGAATAAGTGTGCAAAATCTAATTTTGAATTAGCAGAAAATTTGGTCCACATGTCTCATGCAGGCAAAGAGCTTAAATCCAACCCGTGTCACTGCATGATGTGAAGGTATAATGTTGGCGTCACGTGTATAGGACAGTATTATATGCGTGATCCTTTGTGTCTCTATTTTAATGTATTAGTTATATATATATAATAGGCACATACCTATATAATACAGCATGTAAAAGCTGTAGGTATATCTTTTGTCATTAAAGGGGTTGTCTCGCTACAAAGAATAGCTTTCAAATTGTAGGGAACACAAAATAAAGACATTTTCCAAATATATTGCATTGTTTTCCCTAAAGAGATACAAGTGAATTTTATTACCTCTGTGGCTATTTCAGTTCCCTCAGTAACTGACCTGTAAACAAATCTCCCTGGGCTGTTTGTTCAATGAGATAACAGAGAGTGAGTCATCACACAGGTCGTCAGTCAGTGTCCTGTGCTGCCAGACAGTAAAAAGCTTGATTTATCTCAAGTAAACAGCTCTGTAATTAGGGCTTCTGTTTTGGGGATCAGATAAGAAGTCCTGTGTAGTTTGAGAAGCTAATCTAATCTAATTAGCATCTGAAAGCACAACGGAGCTGTACAAGCATGGAGCTTATGCAAATTAGTCTGAACCAGGGAGTGACAAAGAATTTCTTTCATGCATTCTTTGAAACCCTGTGGGGAGACAACTCCTTTAATATGTTAAACAAAATGGCCGCCTGTAGTAGTTTGTAGAGATGGTCGTGTAATCAAAGATGGCGCCAATTCAGAAGTTACACCCTGTGTCCAAAACATTCCTGAGCTGTGAGGAGGGGTCTAGAGATAAGGACGTGCCAATAGACCCTCACAGCCAGGTACATGTGATGCTTCTTATCTACTAATTTGCAAAGGTATAAAAAAAAAGCCACCATTTTGTGAATAAAGCAGAAAGCACTTTCATAGCAGCAAGGCATGTTGTGATTTGCTTTCTCGGTGCACCCTTTGTTATTTTTAAGATAATTTGGACCCCCACAAGGACAGAATAGCCCCTTTGAGGCTACTTTCTATTTCACTAGCACCCGGCACACGGCCATCAGACTCTAAACTATGTCCCTGATCAAAACAATGGGTGCTATGTATGAAAACTGTCTAGAAATAACACTCTCTATGTCGCTCAAAGCAACCAGGGCACTACTACACCACCAATCTCTGCATGAACTACACTAATAGACATTTTACAAGTAAAATGGTCATAATTGGTTTTAAAACACAGGTTTAATCAATATGCATTAAAAAAAGCTGCATCCACACAGCCAGAATCCTCCTATTTTTCCAAAGTAGGGTGCTAAATAAAATTTCTTTTTTCCCCATTTTTGGACTGGTCCATTGCCTCCAGAGGTCTAGGGAACTATCTGCGCAGCGTTTCATCCAGGCCACGAGATCACGAATTCATGCATCAGTGGTGGTAAGCTACCTTGTTACTTTCATCATTTTCTATGATTCTTGTAATCAATCACATGCAGATCAGCAGTCTCTCTGACATTGTATGTGGAGTGTGGTCTCAAGATAAACTGTGTCCATGGAACGACCATTGTAGCTGAAAATATTGGGCCTTATGTATGAAAACTGTCTAGCAGTAAGACTGTCTTTATTGCCCATGGCAACCAATCAGCGCTCAGTGCAACCAATCAGCGCTCATAGCAACCAACCAGAGCTCATAGCAACCAACGAGCGCTCATAGCAACCAACCAGCGCTCATAGCAACCAACCAGAGCTCATAGCAGCCAACCAGCGCTCATAGCAACCAACCAGAGCTCATAGCAACCAACCAGAGCTCATAGCAACCAGCCAGAGCTCATAGAAGCCAACCCGAGCTCATAGCAACCAACCCGAGCTCATAGCAACCAACCCGAGCTCATAGCAGCCAACCCGCGCTCATAGCAGCCAACCCGCGCTCATAGCAACCAACCCGTGCTCATAGCAACCAACCCGCGCTCATAGCAGCCAACCCGCGCTCATAGCAGCCAACCACCGCTCATAGCAACCAACCACCGCTCATAGCAACCAACCAGCGCTCATAGCAACCAATCAGCGCTCACAGTTGCTATGGGCTCTGAGTGGTTACTATGAGCTCTGATTGGTTACTATGGGCAACGAAGACAGTCTTACTGCTAGGCATTTTTCATACATAAGGCCTGATGACTTCACACAAAAATATGTAACACATCAAAGACTACTGAATGAACTCCAGCTCACTATACTCTTACCTGAAACACCAGACAGTTTCTGGCCTTCACAATTATTCCAATTTTTTCTAGCTCCAGAACATAGGCTGCACGTCCCACCGGCTTATTATCCACTCGATAGTCTGACGAATTCCCTAGAAACACATGTTACTATTACTATAGCCAAAATGCATCAGTAAGGGCACGTTTACACTGCATTTTTTGAAGTGTAAATTTACGCTTCAAATTCAGCTTCGAAATCTTAGAGGCGATTAGAGGAGTATTTTGAAGCATATTTTGAAAAATCCTGTCCCCATTGTTTCCTGCGGAGATTTTACAAGCGAAAAACGGCTCAAGAATTGACGTCACTTATTTTTATGCCCATAACGGTGTCTAAAAACATTTCACAATTATGCTTGTGAAATACGCTTTGTGTGAACGACAAGGTGTATTTTATATTACATTCAATGAAGGAAGATTTGAAGCTTCTCCGAGGCCAATTTTGGGCTGTGTCCAAGTGAATAAAACACGCTAAAATACAGCCCAAAAAACACTGTGTGAACGTAGCCCAACATGGCAAATAATGTAACTAATCTAATAGAGTACACAGCACAATAAAAAAATATCATCTAAAGACTAGAGTAGTCACAAAGGATAAAGGCCCCCATCCCCACAGGAGCAAAGTCAGCCAAACCTGCTCATTGCGGTGGGACAGACTGACGTCTTATGTGAAGGACGCTGTCCGGACTCCTCCTGACTGATAAGAAGTGTAAAGAAGAATTGATCAGGTTGGATTTCAATGTCCAATCCTTATGTTCTCAACAGACATGAGCTGCCACCAAATGGGATTGACAGCCACTTACTTCCCTCTTTCCATCAGGAACATTTAGTTGCTCCGCTAAACCGAGCATGGACGTGTACGGAAAGGTGACAGAGGAATAGTTATCGGCAGAGGGAGCATTCAGCCAACAGCGATAGCCCTCTTTAGAGGGGTTGGCGTTATTTTAAAAATTTTTGTAAGGGTATGTTCACACAGCATGTTGGATCCGTTTTTCACTGCATGAAAAACGCATTGAAAACTGCATCCAAAAACGCATCTGCAAATGCATTTTTGGATCCATTTTGCATGCGTTTTTGGATGCGCTTTTTGTATCCATTTTTCAGTTTTCATTCAAATTTTAATCCAATGCGTTTATCAGATGCGAAAAGCGCATCCAAAACGTACCCGACACGTACCCAAAAGTGTGTTGCGTTTTTGGATCCGTTTTTCAGGCTCCAATAACGCACTTTATTGTTTCCTATGGGGATTTCACTTCCACGAACATACCCCTAAGGCTACATCCACACGGCAGAGGAGAAATAATCGTCGGATTCTAATCAGAATCTGACCAGTGTCAGAACATACCCTTAGGCTATTTTAAAACTAATTGCACATGCGACATACGTCAATGGGAGAAAAAAAATCTATGGAAATCCACAGTAAATCCGTCCTGTTTACAATCGGCTATAGATATCTATGCAATAAATGTGAGTATCTTCTAAGGGTGAGCTCACAGGACAGCAGCGTCGAAAAAGTCTTGTTTCCTTGTTGAAAAATCGACCCTGACGGCCCAAGGCGGATTTCTGCCTCCTATACTTTGCTATTATCGGCAAGTCAATTCTTTGTAGGTTACGCCCCGATAATACTCATGTAAAATCAGCGTTGTCTTTTTTTTTTTATATATATATATATATATATATAATTTTTTTATATTCCCCTATGTATGTATATGTTTGCTTTATGCTCTTCTTCCAGGCCAGTAATGTCCTGAGAGGTATAAGGCTATGTTCACACAGCGTAAATTCGGCACGCATTTCGCCGCATATTTGCTCTCTAATTTGCTCTCTAATAAAGGCGAGATGCACTGCGAAATTACGGTAATTCATAGTTCTCATAGAGAACTATGGATTACGCATCCTCTCCCCACTCGTACAATACGATCATATTGTACATGCGGGGAGATAAGTGACATGTCAATTACTTGCGGCGAATACGCACTCCGCGTAATGAATGTCAATGGGGCCGGTGGGCTGCCGTCCTGCCCCCGCACCGCGGGAGTATGTGTGTATCAGCGCGAGCTCCCGAAAGACACGATGTGTTATCAGCAGGACCTGAGAAGTGTGAAGAAATAAGACTATCCCTTTAATCTCTCATGTATTGCACATTTCATTGCGCTGTGGTCCAGTCAAATCTCATCTATCCGTGTCCAGAGAACAATAGAGCAATCATGGCATTACCTACTATTTTTTTTTTCACATTCAAAAAACATAATTTTATTGAAGGAAATGAATTATGACAAATAGTAGCACAGAGTAAAATAACAGATGTGCGAACTTCCGCACCAACAATGCAATGATCACAAATGCAAATAAATAAAACCAAGACATGTATTACCTACTATTTTTAACAATACAACATAAAGATAAGCAGTGCCAACAATAAAGTGAGATCAGTCTGCCAAACTATTCAGGAATTTCCTTTCTTACAGCAAAGCTAGAAAAGATTTTATATGTAATTTTTAATTGCACTGGATTGCCAAAATAAAAAAATAAAAGTTTCCAGTGATATTGGCTCTAAGAAAATACCCCTTTCTGATGGAAGTGTCCATTTAATGACAGAAGTGTTATATCCTTTATTAAAGAGGTTTTCTTACCACACTGTTTCACCGAGTTTTAGTAGTGGTTCTATTGTAGTGATTAGCATATTCAACTTCTAGTGAGCCATTAGGCTAGGTCTACACAGTTTTTTGTTCCGAGCATGTAAAAAACAGTTTTAAAAAAACGATCGTTTTTGGGCAGGTTTTTTTTTTTTTTCAGAAATGCACAGCATTAATTGCTGTGGATTTCGACCCCAAGAAAAAAAAAAACGAACCAGTAGAGGTGTCAAAAAACATCCGGCGGTTTACATAGACTTCAATAGTAAATTTTCTGTCCTGCTCTGCGTTTCTTGCTACGTTTCAAAAAACAGCTAGGAACAGAAAAAACTGTTCTGTGGAGACTACAGGATGATTTTACTATTAGGCCATGTTCACACGGCTTAAAATGGGCCGTATTTCGGTCCGTAATTACACACCGGAGTGCGCCAATTACGGGCCAAAAACGGCCCATTCATTACGGTAATTCACAGTTCTCATAGAGAACTATGGATTACGTCTCCTCTACCCGCCCGGCGGGGAGATAAGTGACATGTCACTTTCTAGCGGCGTATACGCGCCGCTAGCAGTGATTGTCTAGGGGCCGGCAAAGTGCCGGCCCCCCGCTCGCCCCCCCCGCCCCCGGCGAAATTTTGCGGGGGAAATTACGCCCGCATTTAAAGCCGTTGAACAACCCAAAAAGTCAATGGGAGCGTTTTCAGTCGTTTTTTAAGCGTTTCAAAAAAAAACGAAAATGCTAAAAACGCCCCCCGAAAATGTTGCTGGAGAATCGCCGTACTTGACAGAGCAGGAATTGTTACTCAAACAGATTACAGATAAGCCTCTTTTCAGTGCTCACAGCACAGTACCTTTTGTATAGTGAAGCTAATTTGTTAGAGATAAGGGTTCTCACAGGGCGTGTTGGATCCTTTTTTGGTCTGAAAAAAAGCATCCCAAAAAACGCGCTAAATCGCATCCAAAACACATCCAACATGCAGGTGCATGTTTGGCTGCAGCAGAATCGCAACCTATAGTTTTCTTTAGGGTCCCTGCTGTGTCAGAAGTATCAAGAAGACACGACAATTCTTTGAAATCCCAAAGCTTATCACAAAGCAAATGTAAATAGCTCAGCCCAAACACTTGTCTGAACCCAGCGTGTTTTAATTGAAAGCAATGTAATCACACTGCAACTGATCTAAAAACATCCAGATCGGATCCAAACACTGTGTGAACAAACCCCAATTAGTTGCTTTTGATCTCGTCCCCCAGTGGGGTGACAAACCCCTCTCTGTAATCAGAAAACAGCCCCCCTCTCAGCCATTAGATCAGCGCCCCGGTCTACCAATCATAACAGGGTCCCCCGGGTCTACCTCAGATAACAGCGCCCCGGCTTCATCCCAAACAGAAACAACGTCCCCGGCTCTCAGCCAAAGATAAAAAACGTCCCGGCTCTCACCCCCCGATAACAGAGTCCCCGGCTCTCCCAATCAATAACAGACGTCCCCCTCCCAGCCCTCAGTAACAGACGTCCCCCCCTCCCACCAATCAGATAAACGTCCGCTCCCCAGCCAATCTGATAACAGACGTCCCCGCTCCCAGCCAATCAGATAGCAGACGTCCCCGCTCCCAGCCAATCAGATAACAGACGTCCCCGCTCTCAGCCAATCAGATAACAGACGTCCCCGCTCTCAGCCCATCAGATAACAGACGTCCCGCCCCCAAAGCCAATCAGTTTAACAGCCCGTCCCCGCTCCAGCCAATCAGATCACAGACGTCCCCTGTCTCAGCCAATCAGATAACAGATGTCCCCGCTCTCAGCGAATCAGATAACAGACGTTCCCTCTCTCAGCCAATCAAATAACAGACGTCCCCGCTCTCAGCCAATCAGATAACAGACGTCCAACTGGAATGCAAGTATGTGGAATGCACATAAAAAACGCTCTTGTCTCCTGACTAAAGTAAAATCTATTGACCAATGTATTCAGGAAAAGTCTTCTTATCACTGTCCCTTTATGTTGACAGCTAATCTTTGTAGTGAGAAAACCCCTTTATTGAGCACCATGTTAGACTTCCATAACACATATGTAACCTCCGTACCTACAATAATCCTGGAGAAGGTCTTTTCCTCCCCGTTCTCCTCACCGTACACCAGGTGCACGGCGGCAGTGGTGGACACCGGTCGTCCTACGTTCGCTCCATGAATGAGTTCTCGGACGCTCTTCACCCTCAGGTTAGCTGTTCTTTCTCCAATTACAAAACTAACTGCGTCCATTAAGTTGGATTTCCCTTCATAGATTAAAAACAGTCACGTTAATAAGTATTTCAGCTAAAACTGACGCACGAGAGGCTTTATCCACAGACACTTTTTCTTTCATAACAAAATCATTTTAGACCATTGCACATGGGATAGAAGCTACATGAATTTTTCATAGGGGATTTGCATCTAAAAAATCCAAAGCGAATTGCAATAGTGGGCGTGGGTTAAATTTTAAAGGGGTTGTCTCACTACATAGATTTTTTCTCGCCCCGTCGTTTTCTTGGTTTCTTTTTAATTTAGGGGGTGTTTACTGCCCTTCCCAAAAGGCTGCGTAGAAGCGGTCTGTGTATTGCAACCAGTGTGGTGCCTTTATCAGAGATAGAACAGGTCCCGTAGCTTTTAGCAACTAGCGCTGGGCCCTATCAGGAGAGGGTGGAACAGGTCTGTAGCTATAGCGACCTGCATGGCGCCTATCAGGAGAGATCAAACAGGTCGTAGCTATAGTGACCTGAGGAGCTGATGCAGCCCATACAAGAGGGGATATCTAGGATTAGGTAGGACACTTTTTAATGGACACATATTGCAAAGTGATTTGTTTTTGCAAGATCTTTAACATAAAAAGCAGCAATCCTTGTAGTGAGACAACCCCTTTACAACTGTATGCCATTCTGCTGTTCAGGACGTCTGGAGTGGGCTCACTCATTGACTCTGTCACTTACAGCTGGCACCAACTGTAAGGCCATTTTCACACGGCTTATTTGGACGCTGTTTTGGACACAGTTTTTGCAGCATTTCTGCGCCCAAAACACCCCCAGTTCATTTAATTGATTACTACGTAAAACAGTGCTGTAGTTCACACACAACAAGGTTTTCACGCGCTTCTTTGGCAGCTGTTTTGGGCGATGAAAAAGAAGTGTTGTTAATTCTTGAAGTGTGTTTTAGGCCCATTTGGGTGCGCTTTTTGCTTTGGGTATTAACTTGCATGGGTGAAAACAGTGTTAAAAACCTCATCCAAAAATGTGCCCTGAAACGTGTCTAAAACCTCTACTGAAGAAGCGTGTTTCAGGCGAGGTTTTTATGCTGTTTTGAGAGCAGGAAGGCTATGTTCACACGGCGTAACTGCGGCGCGTACAGTATGCCCCGCAATTACGCTGGGTCTGCGGGAGTCGCGCTTATCGGCGCGTAATCCCGCTACGCGGGGGAGGCGTAATCCATAGTTCTCTATGAGAACTGTGGATTACCGTAATTATTGGGGGGGCATTTTTCGTTTAGAGCGCAGTA